>JANTCA010084102.1:0-14274 GCA_024741275.1 Chironex yamaguchii | reverse complement strand
ACGTTTCATACTCTGAGGAGTGTCAGACGAAAAAAGCTTTTAAGTATGATTTTAGCGCAATGTTGCAAATTTTCAAGACGATTTTCAAGTTCTGTACCACAAAAATATTGTTCATATATTTATCTATAATGTGTGTGAGAGGGAGAAGGACAGAGAGAAAGGAAAAGCAAAAGAAATCATACTAGAGCATATTAATGAAAATATCCACGTAAAAGCATTTCTAGATGTACAGTAATGTACATCTCACTTTTTATCATCCTCACGCCATTTTAAAACAAATTGACAACAGTCCGTCAGTCTTAGTTATAACTAGTACATCTTTTAAAAACCAGTTTAAATAAAATAAACAGATAGTTAAGAAATACCTTTTCTCTCTCGTCTTTTAATTCTTCATCTGTTTGATTTAGACGTTTGTCAACTACTTGCTGCAAAAGAAATATCGGAGATGCAAATATTGGTATTTTGACACTTTTTGTCTTGATTAAAATTAGTGGAACTAATGATAACTCCGCAAATCTGGGATTTCACTATCAGTGCAAATAATCAGTAATAATGACATCAAGTAAAAGTTCAAATGATCATTAAGTTCTTAAAGGATATTCTTACCAGTTCATGCTTATACTTATCAATTTCAGTTGAAAGTTCATCAACTTCTACTGCTAAATCCGTTTTCTCCTTTTCAATCCTACAGAAGTAAAAATCGATAACCTAGGCTGTAAGTAAACTTGGCATTGCACATCACGTTCATTAAAATAATCATCTGTATATACATCTAGTTTAATAATAAGGATTACAAAAGCGTCTCTGCTACAATTGCATTTCTGTTACTAGCCTCAAATTGCACCATTACATTCACTACTATCCTCACTACCACGGTCATTCCAACCATTGTTATTGTCATGGATCACACAAGAACAAGAGAAGAAGCAACAAAGACATAAAAACTAAATTTTATGAATTAGAGCAAAAAAATATTTATGTGTTTTAATAAGCTCACCGTACGATTATTCGAATAATTATCGTACTTACCTATTTAACTTGTTAAAGATAAAGAAAAAAGATAATGAGTTAAGAATCCATATAAATTTGCCAGTAAATAATTGCAAATGGATACACTTATTTGGCAATAGCTTCTAAGTGTAATAGTACCAGCTAAACTTTTTAAAGCGTATGTGCTTAGTAAGTGCGACATTCGCTTCTATAATATGATTTGAAATTAGTGAAAACTTTTCATAAGCATTTCATAACTTAAGAGGTCAAGATTCCTTTTTATCTTTCGTACGCCATTCTAACTCAGCAGCTTGAGTAGATTAGAAAACGCTTTTAGCATGCAATGGGACGAACCTAAAAGTATATAATTACATGTTCTTTGAAAGAATTCTCTCAAAGCATCCTTACTTGGATTTGGATCTGCGCATTGCATCAGCTTCCTCTTGCAGAGATGACATTTCTTGGTTGAGTCGAATTCGAGTGGATTGCGATGTCTCGTCATATTGCAACTGCATATCTTCAATGTATCTCCTCAATCTCTTAATTTCGTCATCCTTTTTCTTTAACATCTAGATATTGAAATAGCATAGATAGAGTGCAAAAGAGGAAACAAATTAAAGCCTGAAGCATTCAGGGAGCGCATGCCTCAACCAAGCTAATGGGGTCAGAAGGATTTTAAGTTTATAAATAAGCAATTAAGGTGTACTAAAAAGAATCTTGGTAGTTGGGTTTTCTCCTTACGAATTTCCTTAGTAGTGGAGTTTTTATGAACGATTTCATTGCCAAATGAAATTATATCCAATTTTATCCACTGGGGTTTTTTCCAATAGTTGTGCCGTTATATGTAATGTAAGAATAAAATCGTTAGTAATTATTGTAGTTTCTTAATCTAGACTGTGGTTTAGATCGCCCCTTAAATCTAATGGCCTGTATGTAGATCCATTTTGGACATTACTTGAATCTTTAGTCAAATTGTCTCCATAACTTTCTGGGTTGGTACCAGACAGACAAACAGACAATCCCATAAACGTAAGCAAAAACATAACTTTATGACGGATATAAATATTTATAAGCAAAAGTCAGTTAGGATCTTGTCATAAAGTGCGTCTGTTTGTAGTTCTCAATTGTCCTTGATTGTGAAAATACTCGGGTAGAACGATAAGAATTCCCCACCCTTTCCTCAAAGATACCCGTAAAGACTTTTCCAGCTTTACGTTTCGGGGTTCTTCTTAACTAAGGTCAAACTGATGAAGACCATCGTGAGAACTATGATAACTCAGGAAAAAAGCGAATCTTGAAGTATTGAGTATTAAAAGCAAACTCACAATCAAAACCAAGGACTTTGTCAACTACTTTGAAAGCTGGTGTAGGAGTTTTTACGGCTGTATTCCTTATTTGCCATGAATTTTTTAATTACATTTAATTTCGTAACACAAGGATGTTTCCTTGAAGCTAGCAACTTTTAGAGGTGCAATTGGTCCATTTAAATGTAAATCTGGACTCGATCTTTTTCTTCATGAACCTGGCAGAAGCTTTTTCCTTGCTCCAACAACAAAAGTAGGTATTGTCGTTTAAAATCGAGAGAAATGTTTTCCTAGCATACTTACTATGCTTGATTACAAGTGGTTTAGTTACATTGTTACATGTAATCCAGGGTCAGATGCCAATTTTCAAAATTCGTTCATTAACATTAGGCGCATGGTTTCTAAATTGAAATGGTTACTCTTTTGCTGCTTATCCTCTGCTACAAAAGAAAGTTTCTATAAATTGAAGAAAGTGACACTTTCTAAGGAAATATAGTTTTCTGTAGTGGAAGTCAAGTTACTGAATAACAAAGAGGTTTTATACGATGGGGTCTTGCGTCTTTTGCCGTGCCATTTGTATCTCCAAAAGAGCTCGAACAATGATCCTTAGTTCCATGACAGTGAAATATTAGGCTTTTTTATTTGGCTTCTTGACCATACACTCAACAATGTTGTAATAATTAGCACGACTGTAAATGTGGCATTGAATACAAGATAAAAAAAGGCCACTAGTTGAAACGTACCGCTGAGGTGATGACTCCACTCCCCTCGTCGAGCTTGTCTGTAACATCGAGAAGTTCGTGTTCTAAATCGACACATCTCCTCTCAGCCTAATAGACAGTAACGTGAGCAAGATCATCACATAAACAAAAGTGGTATTGCTTTACACGTTTGCATACTATAATGCAAGAATCATAATTATCATTACAGTCATTAAAAATCCTCAAAAATAGATAATGATGATGCTGATGATGATAGAGTGTTATTCGAGGAAAGAAGGGATTTAACTTACCTCGATGTGAAACGTTTCTCATCAAAATATTTGCAAATCAAGTTTTTCGTCTAACAACTGTCTTATACGAAGTACGCAGTACCTACGCTTTGTCAAATTGACAGGAAAGCTTTACATTCAAGTAATTCAGGAATGGTCGCGACCGATAAAAATCAATATTCAGATACAAGATATGGAACCTACGATGCTTAAGTTTCAAGAACGTATCTATCTTGCAAATATGAAAAGTTTCACCAGGATGTGGAATAGACGTTGGCTGATTTTGTTTTGGTGAGGAAGTAATGGCGGACGTGACGTGATAGATAACATACAGCGTCTTCAATGGACGAGCATAAGAGAAAATTTGAAAGGTACATTTTACTTTGAAAAACTCAAGTGTCATATTTTCAATACGAGACGTTTTACCAGCAAATTGACTGATATTTTGTTAGACTTTAAACATATTTATTGCCTTGGGTATGTAATGACATTCAGAGAAACAAGAGGAGAAAATAATGAATTAATATTTTTCAATTGACCACAAAAACCTATTCAGCATCCAACTTTGAGGTCATAGAAAAGATATACTGGAACTATTTGGTAACATGCTCTAACTGCCGGATAGCCTCTGTTAATAAAAGTTGCAGCAGAAATGTCTACTATCGTTTGTGTCTAAAGCATGATGTGATATTTTCGGCAATCAATTAAAGATGTATATATCCATGGTTTGCACTAAAAAATATCATTGATTAACTGTCCTAAAGAATCAATGTTTGAATATATATGCTTACTAAAATTGATTATGCCAGAGCAGAACCTAAAAAGTTGGCGTTCGCCAGGGCTGCATGGTTGCTCTTGACCAGTCCACTATGTCATCAACCCGGGGTCGTTGGATCAAAAATGTCCTCCGCCTTCCCCTTGAACCGTCCACCAAAGCCATCTTAGTCTTCAACCCGAAAGACGCGGGATAGAAATGACCACGAGGCAAGCCCGGCACTAGTTGGCTTGAGATCGTTGCTGGTCACCTCCAAAGCTATGGAGTTGCCGTGAAGTAAGCAAAACTGCTGACACAGGAGCACCAAAGCTGTGTTTTCTGGTTGACTCTATGCACTGGGACGTGACCCCCCTCCATCGCAAGAGCGGTGATAATTATGATGATGAGATGCTAAAAATAATGACTATCTTTAGGAAAAACGTTATTATTACCTGAAATTATTCAAATGACAGAAAAAGTTTCATTTTAGAAGAGGTATTGAATTAATTTCGAATTTCTTTTTCTAATAGTTAATATTAAATGAACAAACTTAAGTTTCTTTTCTTCTTTAGGCCCTCTAAATGACGTTCATGTATTTAAAAAAATATTCTTTCCACAGATAGGGGCAAGAAAACAAGTTGATAATAAGACATTCAGCTAATATTCAGCCAAGAAAAGGTATTAAATGTTAGATGGAAGACACGTATTGCCATTTCTGTTGGTCAATTCACTTTTGTTACCATTTGGCATTCACGTGTCGTGTGTGGCTCCAATTAGCCATGAGCATGGAACAGCAGCCATACTCCAATAGATCTCTTTGGCTATTGGAATGAAATGAAATTAAACCTTTATAAGATGCAAACTATTACATCACAAACCAAGATTGTCAATTTAGCTTACACTTACGAAACACAATTTCTGCATAATCTATAATGCTTTCATCATTTGACCAGACAGAGCTTTTTGCAAACGTCAATTTATTCTAGGAAGTTAATGAGCTAGAGCATTTCCGACAAAGTGGCAAAGAAATCTTGAATTTAAGTACGACTCATAAACCACGAATATTAAAAAATGCATTAAATAAATTGAAGACTTTGGTTTCAGTTATTATTAGCTGCTTCAAAGAGCGATGTGGATTTTGCGAACTTAATCTAATTTTGCAAGGTGAGGATCTACACAATTTGCAAAACTCTACTTACTCTCATACGCTCTTTCCTGGCAGTTTCAAGTTCCTGTTCCAACTGCTCTAGTCTTTGCTAAAATGATAAAAACAGTAAGAGCAAAAATTAAAGGCTTGACCTAACAGGATTGTCTTTGCAGCTACGAATGAAAAGGCACTGTTGTAAAAATATGTTTCGATTCTCTGAAATGCTGGTGGTGTAGCACACAGTTTGCATTGCACTCTTATAAAGAGTAAAGCTAATATACACCTTTATCTTGAAAGTGTTGACATCAAGGAAAGTATTTGTAGGGAGATCTTGGTTTGAAGAATTGTAATATCATCGCAAACATAGTATAGCTATGATGATGAGAAAATGAAACGGAATGTGGCATTTCATATGTAGCGAAAAGATGACCGTATTTGTTACAGATTACATTTTTTTAACAAGTTATCAATAAGCAGATTTTAATTTAGTTTTACATTGCACTTTATAACGGAATTTCGAAGCTGTGATAGTATTTCAGGTTATCACTATGCTTAACTTGCGTCCTGTTTCTGTCTTCTAGACAAAACAATATTCTTCGTTTGATATCATTGCAGCTTTAAGCATCAAACAGTTTCCTATTTACCTTGCCTTCATGCAAACTCATGAAATGAGGCTTGGATAAATTCAATGATTTAGTTCCTGTTGAAATCATATGATTTACTGAACCGTTAAGGGAACGAACTCGATTTTAATTTCAGAATTGAAACGGAATTTGTCAACAAGTACATTCCCTAGTCGAACACAAGAATATCGCCCCTTTCATAGCTCAGGATATTGTATTCATTCAAATAACAAACAGACCTTATTTGCTCCATCTGGGAAGTGCTTGTGACGGGGGCGATGGACAGTATTGTTATTGTTATTACTTGAATAGAAATATGTTGATAGCTATGTGTGCTGTATTTATGCAAAAATGAATCAGATGACATTTTCACTTGCAGTTTCTCTTTAGCTTCCGTAATCCATAATTTCATTCCTGAGCTACACTCAATTTTATCATTTCTGCTGTGCTCTTTAAAAGCATGCCACCCACATTTTTCTCTATTGAAATAATAATCGCTCTCTCCACTTTGCCCATTCTATTACTCTGTTGTTTCTCATACCAAATGGAGAATAAACAGTAGAAAAAGATATTTGTCCGTGAAACAAATAATTTGTGAATCATATGGAAATGTTGCAACGTGCTATGCAATCTTCGAAATTAATAATACAGCGTCAATCTACGTCAACATCAGTTTAAGAAAACGTTTTGGGTTGAGAAACTCTCAAAGTTTAATAATGAATTCCGATGCATCTGGTAGTGTAGTTGGATGTTTCAAAACTCTTATCTCTTTAATTCTGCCAAGGAAAATTATTTCGTGAACAGTATCTAACGGTTTCTTTTAAACTCTGACAGCACCAAAATGTCAAGTATGAGAAGATTATTTCTAGTCAAAAGGCTTGCTAAAAGAGGGCATGGTCCCAAGAGTTAATAACACATATGCACATCTGCGCTCCTCTCCTGGCTTGGAAACATCTGTACTGGCGGCCTCTGATTCAACTTTGAGATTGAAAGCGAGTTCAACAGCCAAGCCGTTCAATTAGTCAAATGTTTAGTCAATGCTGTCGTTACCATATACCTGCAAACTATTCCTTATAGCTAATCCTGTACCGTCCTTTATAGTACTCGAATAATATAAATAATCCACCAACATTGAACGGTAAATCCGCAAGATGATCCGTCTTGCTTTATTTCTCGGCAAAATAACCAGACATAAAGAAGACCGAGATGTTTCAGAGAAAAGCTAATGCATTCAGTATCCTGGAAATTTATATAAATGTAGCAACTTGAAATTCTATTGCTGTTTTTCAAGTATTTTAAACAAAAACTACAGCGCCTTCTACATTACCATATCAACCGTAACACTAGTGAAATTACCATATGTGAAATGGCGATAAACCAATACTCATATTATATGTATAATTAAGGCTATCTACTTTGTGTTCGATAGAATTATAACCACGGCATTACAATCCCAAGTAGTTTTGGTTTAATGAGTAACAGGCGTCCCACGGTGAAACGTTATGAAATTCATGACGACAATTGTGATTTGAAAAAAGATTCGTTTTTATTAAAGGAACAATCGCAAGCTGTGGAAAGTTGTATTTTCTATAAATCTCAGTTGAAGTTTGTTGTTTATTTGATCTCAATCACTTCATGGAAATGATTACTTTGAAAGGTTGTGGCAGTAGCTTGTTCTTCTTCGATACGAGATGACGACTACAAGTATTATTTGTTGATTTATATTTGAAACGTAACACACTAGACTCTAAATAGTTTATAGGATGTCAAACCATCACAAACTAATGGGGTAACTTTTACTTTAAGTACTTTTTGTATTTGAATTGCCGCTTAAAGATATACACATATGTCCATGTATACATATTACAAAAAAGCAATGCAACTTACATATTGTTACAACTAAGTTCTATTATAAACATATAAAGTAAATGTAATATATATTTTACACTTTATCATCACAAATTGTGTTTACCAACATCCTAATCTCGATATGCTTTAATTAGAGCTTTAATGATAATACTCAAAATATTAAATTTACCTCCATGATAGTATAAATTCTGCTTTTAGATGTTGTGGGTCCTACTAAGTATACAGATGTCATTCTTCCAGTATGAGGCAAAGTAGATATCTTTCTAATTTAAAGTTTGATAATACTATTAGCGAAACGTATTCAAATTTTAATGTAATGCAAAACAGCAAGTGTTGGAGCTGCTGAATCTACTCTTAGTGCTGCTGAATCTACTCTTAGTACCTGGTACGCGTCATCTTAGTAAATAGTTTACACTGAGCAAAGAAAGGGGTGTACTATTTTGAACATCGGTTGATGGTATGGTCTCGTATTTCTAAAAGGTTAACCAAACCTCAATCGCAGAATTAAAATTACAAAAGCTCCTCTTAAAGTGTAGATTTTCCTCAATCTATATAAATGGCAAAGAAAATGTTTCCATTCCATTTAAAACTGTTTTATTGACACATTTCACTACATTAAGAATTTCTATACAGGCATGTCACTACGAGACCTAGTAATTAACCCCGATGGAAAAGTCAATATACTTTTTAAAATCAATTCAGCACAAGGAAGAAAGATTAACAATATTTAACCACCTCACCTGAATGATAGCAAAGTTGGAATTGTTGGTTTCAAAGGCGTCAATTTCCCCGCTTGCCATCTTGACGGCAGTTAAGTCCAACAAACCTTCAGTTGTAGGTGTTAATTTTTGAGGCTTGTACCGTAAACAGAGTTAGCCGGTAACAGGAACTTGCTTACAAACACCCCAAAAGAGGAACACCCGGCAACTGAGGGTTTTATAATCCTAGATGTACATTTTCAGTATTGCTTTTATAAGCTGATACGAACCAGGGGGTAAACAGAGTAATGTCGTTAACAAACTAAGCCAAGGAAATGTAAATTGATGGCTTCCTCAAAATCAAAACTAAACAAGGCTGTTATTAAAAGAATGCTTTAATTGCTGTGACAATTAAATAGCATTTAAAACCTGATTGCAATTATCACTGACGTGTAACGGGCACGAAAACTTTCAATACACTCAGCAGACTTTTGATAAAAAAAAGTATTTATATGCTTTCATTGCAGTTTATGACTCATTAGTTGTAGCTTGTAGAATTGATAATAACCATATATGTATAGCGCTGTTCTTGTTTATTAGGAATTTTTTAACTACAATTTGATATTTTGTACAAAATTTAGTATGACAAATTTGGCTATGTATCCGGTTATCTGTATTATTATCTAAAACTACATTTCTGCGGAGATGTTTCTGGTATACTATTAATCCATGTATATGTCCTTATATCGACTTGTGGTTTCATTAAACATTTTATTAGACTGAATATAACTAGCAAATTGCACCAAATTATGTATGTACAAAAGGTTGGTTTTTCGTTTAGAATGCTTGCTCTACTCTATAAAACTAAAATGCAATGATACAGTAATATTATGAAGGATATAGCAAGTGGTTTTAAGGACTTAAAATGGCCTCCAAGATTTCTTTGTGTCGAAAGGCTTTTCGACTGAAATGTAATTTTTTTTAGTTAAGGGTTGCAAGCTCGATTCCTCTTAGCTCCCACTTCGATGCAGCTGTGGCACCTAGCCTCGTCTTCACAATGAACATAAGTACGTTGAAAGAATTTCTTGTCTGGAAATGATCTCTCGATTGTTACTTTCAATGGTTTGCTAATGTGAATTTCATGAATTGTAATCTAAAGATATGATATGTCGAGCAAGAAATCCAAAAGATGGGTTTCTTCAACGCAATAAAAGGGCTGCTGACTATTCTCTTTTTTCGATTTATTTTCACTTGAATTATAGTTGATAGAGTTGAGTTAGTAGGCACATGTTGACCTTCGATAACAAAGGACGTCTAATGAAAGCTTAGATGAACTATGAGTGTACCTAGGTATTGTTAGTAACGCAGTGAGTGCCAACTAGCCGGTTTATTTATAACATGTCTGACGCCCTTTTACAGAAGAGAATGGATCGTTCTCTTCTCAGACAGACTTAGTTACAACTTAGCAGTAAAATTACAAGCACTATATTTCAATATGTATTCCCGGTCGTGTTGTCTGAATCGTTACTATTACAGTAATGCTTCTATTTTTTATAAGACAGCTCTTAAGGATATGCTATTTACATTTAGGTGATGTCCATGTTGTAGAACAGTGGTACTCAGACTTGACAACTGGAGTTGCCTCAAAACATATCACGAACCGAGAAGAATAAGTGTAGGAAGGTTGCATAAAAGCTGTACGTTTTGAGTTTCTTTGGTAACTTGCATGTTTGTGTCATATATCTACAGACAAATTTTCGCATAATTTCAAATTCAGATCATAATTTCAGTATTAACTGTTTAGTATTGAGCAATGGATTTTCTGAGCTCATTTTTCGCAATGAGTCTTGATAGAGGACAATACAAATAACGTTACCCCCTGTTTTTGAACTGCTTCTCAATTCATTGAAAACAATACAGAGCACACTAAGAGACTTTACTCTTTTTAAATCCGAATGAAAAATGCATGTGTGATGGCTGACTTCAATGAAACTCTGTCTCTTCTACATGTGGTTATATGCGTTGCTTTGAACACTTTAAACTTACCATTCAAACTGACTTCATAACTACATTAATCATCAAAGTCATTTTTTAAATTTGATCTAACAGAACTTGTTTAGAATGGCCCAGAGCATTGGGTAATAAACATCAGGTGTTGTAGCTGCAAGGAAAGCCCCATAGCTAACGTCTTTGACAAAAAAATAACTGCAAGCTCATAAACAATTGCTTTTGTGCATTTTCTGTTATTTGACATTTATCGGTTAAGAATGTTTTAGGTGAGCGATTTCAAAACGTCCTTAGCATCTGCTCACTGGTTTGGTCTTTCCACATTAAATCTGAGTAAAAGTATGGTCCTCATAGTTAACGCATATATACTAGAACAAGTGTACATGGTGAACACACATGAAACAACGTCGAGGTTTCATTTGTTTGTAACAATCAACAGCTCGTAATAGGAGTACAAAGCAAAATCTTAGACCATATTAGGATAGTAAATTTATAAACAGTCTTTGATCTAAGGAACTGTGTTAAGGAGGGCATGGTTTCTGAAAAATTTTTGAAAATTAGTATTAGTATTATTATAAAACATTAAGTATTACTCTATTATTTATGTCTTTATGTAGCTTAATTTAATAAAAATATATACATGCTTGTAAAGCTCTGTTCCTCAGTCGTTTTAAGCTAAACTTAAATTTAAATTAAAGTCAAAGTTTGTTTTCAATTACTTAATTATTTTGTAATCGGTGGCTCAACCTAATTACTTATAACTAATAAATCTGGAAAATGTGTTTTATAAATTCAAAATTTATACATACTTGAACGTGGAGAATGTTGCATAGATTAACAAGATAATTGGCTGAAGCAAACAACATACGTCTTGTAAGGGGTGTCCTTTCACTGAAGTTTTCGGAATGCATAAAATTATTACTCATTATCATTTATACAGAACCAGATTTACGCTTTTGTAATACCTTTAAAAACTCCGATATGCTATTTATGTCACTAATTATTTATCTGTGCTTTTTTTCGAATTTCTTACCTCTGTTTCTGCGTTCTTGTACTAATCGTTTCTTTACAGAAGGCATTTTGTTGATATACAGTATAATATAATAATATTTCAAATGTTATTATCTAAGTCTATGGCAAAATCAATGGTATGCATAAATCAGCCTTGTAAAATACAACATGAATATCCTGACATCAAATCTGTAAGAAAATGAACTGAATGCACTTTGTCTCTAACGGCAAGAAAAATAATATATCGTCTCTGTATTTTTGGTGACCGGAGTATAACAATAACCTCCTTCCTCATATTACAACGATGAAGTAGAAAATGTTACCAAACGTGGAGGTCTGAGAATTCATTTGGTGATGTGCGTGAGATAACACTTTCTTGATCGTTGTCACGAAGTAAAACGAGAAGTAGCTCTTGAAAATCCTCTTATAGCATTAAAAAATATCACGTAATTTCTGCAGACGGTGAAGACGATATAATACGTGTGAAAAGATATCGGTTCGAAGCTCTAGAGGTCACAAAATTTTTCTTTTAAATACAAAATAAAGCAAAATAAAGGAGCAATCAGGTGTTAAGGAAAGTTGCAAAATCTCGAAGAAAACCCAAAGAAAGATAGAAACACGGCAGTAAATAGAACAAGTAAAAGAGTAGAGGAGGTGTAATATGGATTTGAAGTTTTGATCTTCTATTTATTTGCGTTTATAAGTACGCATGAGATGCGCCATGTAAAAGCAGATGTTTCAGAAAGAACACATAAGACGCTTTCAACAAAGCTTGTGAATCAATTAGCTGATTTAAGAACAGACCATGCAAACGCTTAAGATATTTTAATTACGCACCGAAACGCGGTCAATTTTCAAGAAACAGAATACTTGATCTTTAAAACAGTTCTTTCTCTATTTGCTAATAAGCATGAGACAGGTTTAGATCCAAGATCTCTATTCCAAATATATCTGCATATATCTCTCACATTGAAATACAGTGGTTGGAATAATAATGCTGTCAGTCTTCATTAATTCATTAGATGGATTAAGATCATTACTATTGGTAGAACACGGCTTTCCAATTTCCAGTACTCTAAGCATAAAAAATTATGGATATTTACCCTTACACATGATATTCTTGGGAGTCTTTGGATGAATGTAATGTCGTCATAAGGTAAGAAACAAAAGTTAAAGGCCAGCATGAAGTTGCGTATCAATTTATTTTTGTTCACGATTACAAAAGTAAAAATTATAAACCTAAATTTCTAAGAAATATTAAAGCTTAAATAGAAACAAGGTTCGATCAATTTCTGATGTATAGATGAAAGAAATGTATTAATTTGTCTCAATCATGATTTTTGCCCAATGATGTTTGTATGACCCATAGTCCTCATGGCATTGACGTTATGAGCGTAAATTAGATGATCGCTATCGTAAAAAATAGCAAAACAAAATAAAAAAGATAACCGAAGGTACAAAATGCTTATAAAAAGCTATCAGGAAATTAAACTGGTGGCTAATGACAAACCTATGACATTCAATGAAGCTTTCACTCATTACACAGCATAACATGCTGTATGCAAACTATCAGTATTATCTCCCAATGTTGAAGGCCTTTATTCCAATGCAGCTGGGCATGCTTGATTGCCAAATACGTTTAAATCTTTATTTTGATAAGAATATTGCAAAATTTGCAACAAATCATTACCTTAAGAAGCCTGTTCTCTGCTTTTGCTTCCTCGGCCATTTTTGCTACTTCGGTAACAATTTCTACAGGATGCTTCTACAAATCTCCAGTGAAAAGTATGTTGCAGGAGTCACCTTTGCTTGTCGCTGGAGTGTGAGTCTTATTTTCAGTTTATTAAAAGCGACCTAGTTCTAGTTTGATGTTAAGAATTGCATAAAGTAAAATCAAGTTACATGTTTCTCAAAATGACCAGGCCAGTCAACAGCAAACTAAAGTTAATATTGCTATTAATCAATTAACTAGAAAAGTCAAATAAAAATCATAAGAAATTGAATTGCTTTGACCACTTCCAGGTCCAGTGAGATACCTAGAACGGAAAGCAAGAGATAAAGTTACCAGGTAAGGAATTTAAAAGGCAAATAAAAAAAGCGACAAACTTTTGCTGGCATTTCCTACTCATTTAAAGATTCCTTTGTCAAAATCACCGAGAGGTCATGGACATAAAAAACACATGGAGTTTTGTGCCCTGGTACACATGTAATAAGACACAAAAGAACACAATCTGTCAATCAAAAAGCAATACAAAGGGTCCTTTGGCTGGGAAGAAATATCTATGGCCTGCACCGCGTGTAACTCACCAAGGACAACTCGAACAACAATTGAGTTTTTTTATAAAAAGTTTTGATCATTTAACGTGGTTGAAAATAATCTGTTACACTGTACATTGTCAGCATGGTATGTTTCCGAAATTTTAGCGTTGCTTATTATCAAACTCGAATTTCTATCAAATTTTGGAAGCTTTTTACTTCAAGTGCTTTCTCTGTAAACTTAAATTTCTGCTATTTGCAACTGCCACACCCTTCTCTATGATAACATTATTGTAATCTGAGAAACATCTTGGGTTCCGAGGTATCTAGTAAAATATCATTACCTAAATAAAGGATGTATCATAATATATAAATTTATAATCAGAAAAGCAGCAACGGAAGTACAGAATAGGCTACATTTTGAGTAAGATGTGTTGAAGAAGGCAAATTAGATCTACTTTTAAAAGCAAAGAAGATATTTGCTGTAGTCTGAAAAAACCCGATTCAAACGCTACACCGTTTACTAGTTTCGAATATTTTACGCATATAATTATCTACGGGATGCTTTTTCATTTCTGCATCTTACTCTTCTGATAGTTGAATTATGCAAATGAGTCCCTATTT
>JANTCA010084091.1:0-13748 GCA_024741275.1 Chironex yamaguchii | reverse complement strand
TGACTGCTTCAGCTCGGAAAGATAAGGGTTGCTTAAAGTTTTCATGGGGCACTTGATATGACTGCTTCAGCTCGGAAAGATAAGGGTTGCTTAAAGTTTTCATGGGGCACTTGATATGACTGCTTCAGCTCGGAAGGATGCTTGTTAATTTTGTGAGCATGAGATGTGGATCTGCTGTAGACAAGAGATTATAAAAATTAAATTTATATTTATCTCTTCAATTTCAAAACAAACAAGTACATTAAGTGGCTATCCTTATTTCGATACAATTTAACCTGTGAAATATATGGGAACGTTCACATATGTCAGCGGTCCACCGGGAGGGGCTATGGAAAATCTGACAAAAGCTGACATGAACGTCAGGGGGAGTGGTCAGGTCATAAACCTCCATCAGCATGTGTCAGAATTTTATTTTAAGAAATTATGACCTCAGTGGCTTAATGGTATGGTTGATAGTGCATCTGCAAGGTAATCAGTACTTGGATTCGAGTCCCACACTAATCAATGTAGTTTTATATTAACCTCTTAGGTTAAATTAGCATTATAAAGTTTATAGAATGAAGGGTTGCATCTACCATTGTTGCAAGTTACGAACGCAAACCCTGATAGTTAGGTGGATGGGTGAAAAATCGTTCACTTTGTGAAGAAAGGCACAAATTTGACACAGTTGTAGCTGATGATGCCATTAAAAGATTTAGATAGGGATGCATGTCCAGAATAAAACGATAAGGCGTGAACTTAGTGAACTCATAGTATTTTCCTTTTTTAAATCCCTCCTTCATTTTGCTTGATTCTCATCCATCTGCAAATAAAACAGTTAGCAGTTTTCTGCACTAATTGCATCAGCGTTCGTTTTGTTTTGATGTTGGAAGTGTGGTAAATACCACTCAACCATCAAGGCAATGAACTTTCACAAAAGAACGTGTGTTTGGTATCAAGATGAAAGCTACGTTGTAGAGTCCGAAGAACAGAAAGATAAAGAAAAACGAAAAAGATTATATTGAGATTCTGTCGTGACAATGATGTGGAGATAATTGGAGACAACGGAACCTTCGGAGATATTTACTGACGACTATTTAATGATATGTATATGTGCTAATCGACTTAGTATCCTGAACGTTTAAATTGAACATGTTTATTTTACTTAACAAGGAAGGGGGGTGAGGAAAATCTGATGTCAGCGGATGGGGGTACCTCTAGCTGATTAGTGCTGACAAGGGGGAGGGGGTTTAAAAAGCCCCCAAAACCTGCTAACATAATATGCGAACGTTTTCTAGTTTTAGCACCAATAGTGTGACCTAAAAAGAAATAGAGGGTTTGGTGAAATAGAAGGAGGTGAATAAAAGCTACCTAAAGACAAACAAATTAAGGAAGAATGGCGCTTCAGTCATCGTCAGACACATGGTGGATGGCAGGAGAAGATTACCTAGTAGCAATGCATAATGCTCAAAAGGCACTCATGTTAAAGACAGTATATGCTTGGGGTTGCTGCAAACAATGAAATTCCTTTTAGTTTGTGTGGAGGTTGATTATCTTGCAAGAACTCATGCTCACAAGATATGAAACTGATAATTTTCAGCGAGAAGATATGGATGTGGATGCAACCGAGTTACTCACCAGTCATCCTCAAGAACTCAGAGGTGGGAAGACACTTTCCAGTTGGCTGGGAAATCAAAATCAAAAGCCAGTCAATAGAATGCATGAAGATTTTGATTCCCAGAGAAATAAGAGGCATTCTGTACTTACCAGATTAGTGGATGGACAAACCGTAATTGATGCCAATTTTGGCTGCTGCATTGACACACGAAACCATGAATTGCAATTATCGATGATTTGGGGCGATAATTCTATTTTCTGGCTTTTGGATCTCCTGCTAAATGAGTTGCTAAGACGGTTTTCATTACAGACATGTGAAATTATCATTCAGCTTTCAGTAATTAATCCTTAATCAAACTATTGAAGGAAAAGTATGATAGCAACAGACTGTAATAAATGCTCACACAAAGGAGATACCTAGTATGGAGACAGTATATGGTACTAGGCATGTAAAAGTGAAGGAGTTCTTTAATATGCTGTCGGTAAAATTATCGAGCATTATTAGCTTTAGGAGCCCATAGTAAGGTGGAAGGATTGATTCTATCAAGTTTAGAAAAGTATTTACTAAAAGCGTAACGTCGCATGGTCAATAACCAATGTTGCAAGGAAGATGTTACTACAATTGTATTGTACCACATAGTAAGTGCCAGTGATAAGGCTGTTTCAACTCAAACTGTTGCAATTGTATTTTGGCCATATGGTACAAATAGAGGATTGCTTACCTCAAAGGCATGAACAACAAAGAGGGGGATGACAGTGACAAAGCAAGAGTATAGGAGCTAATATCAACAGGGAACTCAAGTGTTGGCCTCTGACTGAAAATATATGCTAGGCGGACAGTGAAGTGGCTCTTTACTAGATTTATGAGCCTTTCAACACTGGAAGACCTTTGTTCCTAACAGGGCATGAAATATACATAAAATTTCAAGTGAACGTAGTTTGGCATGGAGACGTGTACCAATACATGAATAGTACAGACCTTGGCAGCAGGAATGCCACTGTTTTTTAGGTGTTCTGCCTCTTAGGCAGGTCCGACATGTTATCTCCTCCTTAACTCTTGCAACTCTACCTCTCTCTTCGTATTTTCATAACTCCTCCCACCTTTTATGTCATCCGTCATCATTGTTTTCTTTCTTCCTCTTGGTCTTTTGCCTTCAAATCGTCCCTCGAGGAAATCCTTCAACAAGCTGTCATCTCTCAAAGCATTACCTACCCAGCTCCTTTTCCTCATGTGGATTGTCTCAGCTATTTGTAGTTTATCTTCATCAACCCTTAACAGCACAGCTTCATTGGTGACTCGATCTGACCACTTATCTTCTCCATTCTTCTCCAAATCCACATCACTAAGGCATCAATTCTTTTCCTGTCAGCCTTCCTCATAGTCCAGGTCTCGGCTCCATACAGCAGAACACTCCATACAAAGCAACGCACCATTCTTTTCCTTGACTGCAAGTCAAGACCAATAGTGGACAGCTTGTTCTGCTTCTCAAAAGCTGCCTTTGCCATTGGCACTCTTGCCTTGATTTCCTTTTCACAGTAGCCATCATTCGATATGATGCTGCCTAAGTAATTGAACTGCAGTACTTGCTCCAGTTGCTGACTTTCTACTATGATGTTTACTTGTTTCCCGTGTCTATTGTGCCGCTGTTATTGAGTTGCTGTAAGAAAAAATGAACTGACCTTAGGAACACTCGGAAAGTGAGCAAAATCATGATGATAGTAAGGGAACTGTTCTTACTATAACAGAGAACAATGATGAGAGCAAACTGCAGGAGCCATTTAAAAAAGTACAATGAAAGATTATTAAAGAAACAAGTGTGAGTAAACAATGAACTCTCTATCAAGGTAAAGAGAATCTCAGATTTGTTTTCAGCAACCACCAAAAAGACAAGAGAACTACTTGTCATGTAAGGATTGAAAAGAGCTACACAATAGGAACGGGAATTCTTTGAGCAGTGCCTATAGAAAGAAAATATGATAATTTTGTAATCGAAGCAAGAGCACAGTTTCGATGCAAGAATGTGAAACGTTGCTAACAGTGTCTGTCGATTGAAGGGAGAATATTTCAGGAAGTCATAGAATTGTAGATCAGATCACTGAAAATCGTTTCTATTTTTTGCGGAAGACTTCAATGGTTGTTGTTTGTCGTCGCTCCGCAAGTATATAATTAAATGAAAACCGGACTGACCCCAGTTAGCCGGGACCTAATCTATCACCTACAGGGCTGGCCCTGTAAAGCGGGCTGATCTTTGGAAGTTGTTCTTATATAACTGAAGTGGGTTAGCGCAGTGAAACAGGCTGAGCATTAGGTAAGCGCATGCGTGTTAGGGTATGACGTGCTGAATTGCTTCCTGCCGAGTTTTACTCTGCCAACCTGTTGTTCATATAAACGAATGATAGAAAGGGCTATTAACATCGGGATTATTCTCAGCCTGGAAGGCCAACCCAGCCCGCTTCACACAATCAGCCCTTTACTCGTGTTGTCTACGCTTGTCCTATTCTCGGGAAGATCATTTCTCATTTATGCTTTTTTCAGTACTTTCCTGTTCTGCTTTTTTCAGTACTTTCCTGTTCAGCTTATAATTTTAACTAAGCCTCTTCCACTGCTAGTCTAGCTTATCCACTTTGTCTCATTCTTGGTTGATGTCGGCATGTTTTAATCAGATATCTAACAATTTTAAGAGATTTTCTCCTGACGAAAACACATTTGTGGTTATGCATTTGGTTTGTTCCTTTAGAATGTCCCACCTTTGCTACATCTGCCAGTTCCTATCGGCGTCTCCTTCCGATTTGTTCAGTATATTATGCGACTCTGGTAATTTCTTATTCCATATGTCACAAATATCATTTGCCATTGCGTAAAAGTACGAGAATCCTACGCACGGGACAGTTATGTATCAAATTTATGAGCACTTCTAAAGCAAACAAACCTAAGCGTATATCTTTACTTGTCCTTTTTATTGTCTTTTATTACATGGATGCATTATCCTTACATGCACCCACGAATGCCAAAGGACAAAGTTAAACATTTTTCCTTTTTCAAGACCCAGTCTTATTTCTGGATTTTAAGCAAAGCAGAATTGTGCACTCATTTATCTTACATTCCATTTTATGTCCGTTACAATCAAATGCCAGATAATACAAATTAAACGGCAATTAACCTTTTGAATGTGTGTTTATCCCCTTGTGTTTGATGTCTATGTCCATTCATAGACTTAACATCATTTTTATGAAAATTTTTATGTCAACCTTTCTTCTTCAATTCCTTTTCTTTCTCGGTTTTCCTTTTTCTTAACAACTGCCTCTCTGTAATGGATGAGTTCTTCTCAATTATCATTAAGTGCCATATATGCTTTATGGGCTTCAGGCAAAAACACCGATTTATTCTTCATGTTTTACTTATCTTTGTTTCCATCAAATACTAATCACTTAACACTGACCAAAAGATGAATTTGCTCATTTTAACCCACGCCAAGCAGATAATGTTTACACCAGGATTTGATGGGTGGTTGGTTAGTTTCCAAAATATCTCAAAAAGTCATGATTTCACGGCATGTTGGCATCCTAACTGACTCCAGCTTTTGGTGATGATAGGGATTAGTTCCTGAATTGTGGCTCACTTTGAAACATTTGGTAACGTTGTTTTCGTTAAATCGCAGCCAGGAAGTATTTCTGGGTGTAACCCCGTTAATATGGCGCCTATTAGAACAGCCCATATTTCATGATATCTTCATAAAGTAACAACCAGCAACGAAATCAGGTTAGAAAAAGCCTTGTGAACATGATGCCAATTAGTACACGTCATTTGAATAATCACTGGCTTGGAGGAGGTTCACTCTCTCAGAGTGTTCTTCAGACTTTGCTGGTCTACTAGCTTGCTTGGTGTCATGTATAATATTTGTATGAACTGTGTATCCCATGAAAAATGGAATGACTGACATTTATAGATTTATTGTTAAGGTGGAATGTTCGAATGTCTTAGGTTTTGCTACAGTACTTTGTATGCGAGTTTGTGTTAGAACGTCGTTTAGTAAATACTGATGTACTTTACATTATACTTGGTCTTACCTATTTGTGAAAATTGTTTAAAAGAAATTTCAGCACAAACGTTCTGAAAGCAACGGAACTTTGGCAGACAAAATTTTGGTAAAATCGTCAGAAGTTATCTTTTCCTATATTTACAAGTCCTTTCAAAACAGATAGTGGACCACTAAACTTAGAATAAAGAATGAAAAGTTCCAGAATGCTGAAATCAATCTTTCGTCGCACAGTTCTTTATACGTTTTTGACACACCCTCAGCTTTGCATATGCTTACAAGGCATCCAAGTTGGCTTCATCACCACTTCTTTGTTTTGGTTGTCTCGGGTAAATGACTGTTAACGCTCCTGTACACATTTATCGTTGCCTTTATTCATGTCCCTTGTCTGCTTAATCTATTGAGATTGTAAGTTATGCTCTTTCTTACTTTTCCATTTATCCAATAGTATTCATCTCTTTTGCTATTGCTTTAGTCCATGACTACCACTGCTCCTCTCTCGCATATCCAATCAGGACTTGGCAGGAAAGAAAGAAGCTTTAAATTTCTTTCTGTCAACAGTTACGTGAAATGCTTCTGCTACTTGCATTCCCAAATCTTCTCCAATGCATTTCTGCTATCTCTGACGAGGTCTTCCTCTCTGACCTTGCATTGTGCCCTTCAGAATCACCTTTCCAATGCCTCCACTGCTCTTTTCAGATGACCAAAGTTCGCTTACATATTGTACCAAGAGGCTCTTGCTGATTGGTAATTCCAGCTCTCCGCGCACAGACTCATTTGTCCTCTTTTCCCTTCAACTCATTCTCAGGATTCTCCTATAACGTGCGTGCAAAGTTTTCAATTTTTCAAACATTTCCTTTTAGAGTCCAACTTTCACAACCATAGGTGGCAACTGGGAAAATGCTTGAAGTTATCACTTGAAGTTTAGTGTTCTTATTTGTGCCCTTCCGAAGTTGTTGTAGGTTTTGGAGCTTTTTTCGGGCAATACCAAGCCTTCTCTTTACCTCCTGCGAAGTTGATGCTTTCCCAGAAAGTTTTGATCCTCTATATTCAAAGGAGTTGACCTCTTCCGCATGCTGCCCATTGAGTGTGAGGTTAATCTGTCCAGGTATCTTCACAAGACTGATGTTTTCATTGCTTTCGCTTTCTTCACACTTATGTCTAGACCGTATGACAACTGACACTTCCACCAAGTTCCAATATTTTCTCTAACGAATCCTTGCAGTATGACATGAGAACCAGTTCACGGACCTCAGTTCACAGAGTCTCCTCCACCAACTTTTATTCCTATAAAGACTATTTCGTTTGCTGCTGCCTGCTCTTCTACTTTTCCCATATATTTTCCGTATAAATGTTGAAAAGAGTGGGTGATAGGGACAACCTTGTCTTACACCTTTAGCCACCTTGACCCAGTCTGATGTACCACACCCCAGCTGTACAGCACATTCTTGGTCTGCATACAATTGCATACGGAGACTCGCTGGTCTTGCAGGAAATCCCATGGCCCTCATCACCTCCCAAATGCCCCTGCGTTTTACACTGTCAAATGCTTTTGTGTAATTCACAAAGCACAGGAACATATCTTGGTTATAATCTCTGCTTTTTTGCACGAGAACCTGAACAGTAAAGATCTCGTCACGAATACCCTTCCCTTTTCTAAAACCTTCCTGAGTTTTACTTCTTTTAACTTGCTCTCAAGCTGTCACAACAGGATTTTCAACAGGATTTTTTTGGTGTGACAAAGAAGGGAGATGGTCGGATATTTACAATGTCTATCAACTTTTAAAGTTTCGTTCGAGGTCCACATTTTCCTTTTAATTTTCTTTTTTAAAGATGCTTTTCTTCTGCTTTGTGTATTTCTGTCTTCACCACATTCCATAGTTTTTCAGGTTGCTTTTCTTCCAACTCCCCCAGCAGAGCCACAAATCTATTTTTTGCCACTGTTGTGTAAACAGTATATTATCGTACTTCACTGGCTTAGATGCTTTTTGAACACTTGCGAGCGTGATCCGTATTTTAGCCATGAGAAGTTCATGATCACAGCTACAGTCTGATCCTGGATATGCTGTAATGGTTAATGATTTCTACTTCTCGGGGGTCAGAATATAATCTATTTGATTTATGTCTGACAATCGGGAGATGTCCATGTGTATTTTCTTCTTGGATGGTGATTGAAGAAGATGTTATTTACTTGAAGTTTGTATTCCCGGGAAAAATTTATCAGTTCGTCTCCATTCTCGTTTCTAACTCTCAGACCAAACTTGGCATTAAAATCTCTCATGGCGATGGTAAAATCAGCTTTAGTATACTGCTTACAGCTCGACCCAGCTCTTCATAGAAGTCATCAATCTTGTCCTCCTCTTCTGCAGTAGTAAAACCATAAACCTGTACTAGAGACATATTCATCGATTAACCTTACAACCAGAATCCTCTTACTTACAGGATTATACACCATCAGCTAATCTCCCATTTGTCTAACCAGATATTTGTCTACTCCACTTTGTCTTTGCCAGAGTAAAAATGCCTCCCTGATCAAGTGTGAAGTGGCCCGGTCCCGACCCTCTATGCTCACAGACTTTAAGAGTCTTGATGTCATATCGGTTAGCCTCTGACATCACTTAGCTGTCTAGCATACATGCTGCGCACATTCCAAGTTTCAATACGTAGGACATTCCTCAGCCGTAACCTAACTGTTCCCCTCCATCACCGTCAGCGACTGCGCTCCCAAAGCAGGTTCGAACTAGCCTACATTGTATCACAATCTCTTCAAAGCCACATTATTAGGATATCTTGATTTGTGGTAGTGTAATAATTTTGGGAACATGAGAACCTGAAAAATTAATGATCAGATCTTTGGAATATGCAAAAGTCGTTATTTGACAACAGACATTAAACTGGCAGTAGTAGACTTTGCTGTCAAGTAATATCAAACGTGCGAGTTTTATTTCGTAATTTATACAAATAATGATAGTTTGGTCTATCTTAAAACATTCAGAGACATAGTAGCAAAACGTTTCCATTGGATGAGAGTTTCAGAAAAGGTACAAATTCTGCACAATAGAAATAAAAAACATTATTGCTAACTTCTAAGCCGAAGCACCAAGGAGGAGGGAAAATAGAAACCGGTTACCATCAAATTAAGTTACATCAGTTCTGATTTTTTGCCTTCCAACATGCGGATTATCAAACGAGTTCTCCTATGAGTACTTGGAAGACACAAATATAAATAAACAAGCCATTGATAGTGAATATCGTAGGTGCCGACTTAAAAAGGCAACAAAGGCAATAAAGCAAACACTAACCAAAATTATTCTACGTCACATGCACAATTGATTATATCTGGATTCCTATTACTCAACAATTGATGAAAATGAGGTGCCAACTCAATATACTCAATTAGGAAACAATAACAACGGCTTGCTTGAAACCTTTTTCAGGAAGGCTGAGCCTCCCCATAGCATTTCTCAAGGGTGGCTCGAGCCCTCAAGCCCCCACGTAGTCGGCGCCTGTGGTAAATATTACAAAAGTCTTCGAAAAATCAAACTTGTTAATGCACTAGTGCAGTATTACCATTGTGGAGACTTCAACATTGCACTTGAAAAATGTAAGCAGTCATTATTAGTTTGTCAAAGTGAATGATCAATAGAACATTACGGTTTGTATACGAAGACGAAAATTACGGTGGCCAAACATTTTTATGAATGCAGAAAAGTATGAATAACGGTTTTTCGTATTGGAAATTCAAGCAAGGGAAAAGACATAGGCAATTGGCCATGGCAAGTGTGGATTTTTTTAAAGCCCACAAATTATGATTTGTCACAGGCAAATTTCTCCATTTATAAAATTGATAAATATCCTCAACATATTCCCGAAAAAATCCCTCATAGCCCAATTTGTAATGAACTTTATCTTATTACAAGTAAACATTCATTTTCTCGTACACAATTTAACTTTTCCAATTTTAATTATTAATCCATGCAATACATTATACAAGTATGAATTCCGTGCGTTCAATGTGCCTGAATGACTGTAAGCTGTTGTTCTTAAGGATTTTCTCATTTATAGTGCAATAAGCAAAATGAACCGTTCTCAATCATTTGTAACTATTGTTTTCACAAAGTAGGCAGTGCCATAGCGTGCTAATTTTCTAAAGCCAAATTACCAAAATTGGAGGAACAAAATTTCAGTGGGAATCCACAAGAATGGTCGGAGTTTTAAGACGCCTTCTCGACTCCAGCAGATCATGACCAGGACTTGAGAGATTCGGTAAAATTCCAGTACTTACTAGTAGGTCATTATTCGAGCTAGCAGCATCAGTCATTGCTGGAGTTCAAATGACATCAAACAACTATAAGTCTGCATGCAACTAACTGCTTCAAGAGAGATATGCAAAACCGACAATTATAAAGCGTGCACACAATAATGAAATGATCAAAATTCCTACTGCATTGGGCGAAACATATTTCCCCAGTAATACTTCTCAATTGTATTAGTAAAATGTACTTAATTTGGTGTTATGTTGAAGGATACCTAGCGGGATATTTTGTCCCTGCAAATGTAAGGGTGTTGTAAGGCAGAGGGAGGAAAAAAGGGAGATTTGTAAGGCAGAAGATCATGTAAATAGGACAGATTGGAATACCTTACTGTTTCATAGGACGTGTTGTGTTCCTCTTTTCTTGTCTACTGTTGTCACGAACAGATAAGGAGGCACTCAATTAATGTCCTCAAAAATTATGAACGTGATGCAGACACTTGGTCATTTTCTGGTTTCTACTGAGGCTGGAAGCTGAAAACATTTAGCTTATTATTCGCTCGCGCGTTTCACTCGCACGTCGGCAAATTATTTAAAAATTCTGCACTTAAAGCAGGCCGGAAGGGATTCATCCCCTATTTCGTGATAGATGGATGTCAAAAGAAAACTGCAGAATTCCTCAAATATTTCAAGGCAAGAATGAGCAGGAAACTGTTTGCAAACACAAATCTTGATGGCCGACTTATGACAGCAATTAATGGAAAATATTGCAATAAATTGGAAATGAATTGCAGCAGGTTTGCCAAAATTTCAACATTAAAATGTATGATTTATGAGAAAACGTTTATTCAAGTCAAATATTATAGTTGAAAAATACGATTTCACTAAAATCCCAGGATATTCAGTAAATACCTTACATACCCGGGGGTTACGCCACTAAAGTTAGGCACCACAGATGAGTGGAAAAAGTAGACGTTATGTTTGTTTTAGCAAGCCAAACGTCACTGAGATTTATTACGATCTAGAACAAATTGACCGAATATAGTATAATCTCTTTATAACGTTCTCGGTTACAACATACTTTCGGACATAACATATTGAAACTGTCAATGCCGGTTAAAAGTTCATAGGACAATACCGCTTATAACGTACTCTTTTTTTGGTCCCTGAATACTAATTCCGTCCGTTATAGTGTACTTTGTAGGTTTTGTTTGTTTATTCCCCTCTGCTACTCATGAGCTTTGCAATTGAAAGTACACTATTTATCACTGTTGTTTTAATTTATTAACATCTAAAGATCGGATTCTTTATTTTAGGTATTTTGCAAAAGCAGTTCAGAATTGGATAAAAGATAATGATATTCCAATTCCTTAGATCATGCAAAAGCCGAAGAGCTAACTTGACAACACTGGCCTCATACAATATTGTGACATGACAGGGATACATTACGTTCTTTGCTAGTAAAAAGGATTTGATTGAGGGTGGTAACCAGTTATGGCAAGCAAGGACATTCTGAGCGGAGGTTTGAAATGTAGAAGGCACGCATGCAAGCTTTGTGACAGTTCTGTAACTTAATTTTATGATTCCTACACTTTTGGATGTCTTAGTTTACTGCTAGTCCACTGAATTAGTTACCATCTGTTTTTTCTTCCATCTCTTTTTCACTTTTGTTCGCCTAATACTAGACAGTGAAAAAACATACCGGGGCTTATACCTCTATTTTCGCTTAGTTTACATTTAGGTACAATTTAATGCATGTTTCCATTCCTCTTCTGTCTTGGCCGTCGTGGTCCGAAACTGGACAATAGGCACCTTCCCAACATTTCATTCATTCTTACTGTTCGCCAGGAAGACATCTTTTACTAAACCGCTAAAAGAATATTCCGCCTTTAGGCAACACCAAAGCCATACGAAAGTCGCAAGCCTTATATCACCAGGAAAGGTTATAAGTCAGTGAAGTTTCAATGTGCAAAGACGTAGGCATTGCCACAAACGGGAACGTAATATTCACAGAAAAAAATCTATAACCATAGCCACAATTTATAACTGAAAGAAGGAACCAAATGAAATGCAGCACACAGGCAACTGCATAATAAAACATAAAACTAGAGAGATCATACAAAGACAAGTTGATCCGCATATCAATGTTTACACTGTACATTTATTGAATGAGATAACAGGACGTATAACGTAAAATGAAGTTTCGTTTAAACACAAACGTTAAAGCATGTGATTGTATACTAGCAAAAAAAATAAATCTTCCTGTCAAATACTCTACAATTTACACAACAGACGACGATACGTAAAAAGCAATGCTACTTAGCAATACGCTTATATGGTAGATACGGGAAAGAAAGGAGACAATTCTCTTTAAAGGCAATAAAGACGAAAATATACAAAGTAGCAATTGTGGTCTATGACAGCAACCACAGCCACGTTGCACCTCGGCTGCAGCGCCAAGAATAGCTTCCATGACGACCAAGATATAAAAACCAAAAAAAAGTGCAAGCTTAGTGTCGCCAATACTTGTTGTTTTAAATTACAAACGATGCAACTGTTTAGATGCCGAAAATCCAATGTCGTATCGGTAACGTTTTTGTCAAAGGTTTCATAAAAAGAACTTCGGTCACAAAGAACAAACAGCATGGAACAAAATGTCGTTAGTACCACGTAAAGTCATGCACGTCTTCATTTTACCGGACGAAAAGTGTTTGCTACAAAAGGGTTGAATTTTACGTCTTGCGAAATCTGGCGATTATTACCTCATCGGATACGAGGCATATGTACCCTGGGGTAGTAAGTAAATTGGCTCCAGTAGTGCATGACATACCATGTCCATACAAGCGATAGTTTTATTTTCTGCTCAAGGTTGACACGCAACGAGTCGCGTGACGACTACTCTAAATAAAGTCACAGTTTACTCATAACCATGTACAACAACGGAACGTAATACTTTCTTTTCCACATTATTAATGCCAAGAAAAATACGACTAATGAATAATATGGACCTTTAGACTCACAGGACTGCAAGAAAATAACTCAAATTCTGTTCTTGAGCCCTAGAAATCAATAGCAACAAAACACAGTACAGAAATCACAAGCTTATCGGTGACGACGTGAAGGTTTCGCTCACTATCACGTTATGAAGAAGAATTTCTCAACATATCAGATCATATAAACCTGAATACACCCGCACGATCTGGTTCTGTACCCTTACAAATCAGGCCGAATCCACGGAGTTGCTAGTATTTGGTTGGCAAATCCCTTGACAGACCAAGAAATTTTAACTTTATCATGCCCAGGTTCAAAAACGTTCATACTGGCGGCACTTGCACGTCACCACTACCGTTTAAGAGAATTGGCCTCCAAAAATCAAACAAGACAATTAAATTCTTAAACGACAACGTACAAAATGAAAACTAGGGCCTCACATAAAATATCAATAAAATTGTCAGCCATTGCCGAGAAATCTTTTCACGGCTCTAATTCGCGATGACACAAGTGTCTCATCATCATATTACTAATGTAGCACAAGCAATAGCACGAATCCAAAGTCCACCATTATCCAAGCGCATGCGTATAAGTTTCTTCTACACATGGTGACAACAAACCATGATCAGCATGCAAGTACCACGCTTGAATATCACATTATCAGCACCTACGTCGAAGACTTTGTTCTCGATTACAAACTGGGAAAAATTACTACATACCGTAAGGAATAAAAGCAATTAGGTATTACAAATGTAAAGGAACAAAGTCACCTTGCCATATACAAACTTCACCAAACATGCCCTCCTTATACCCCCCCACCCCACCCACCCCCCGCACCAATTTAAAACCAAAGTGACAAGTCAACCTATATC
>JANTCA010084080.1:0-14275 GCA_024741275.1 Chironex yamaguchii | reverse complement strand
TCTATCTATCTATCTATCTATCTGTCTGTCTGTCTGTCTATCTGTCTATCTATCTATCTATCTATCTATCTATCTATATCTATCTATATCTATCTATATCTATCTATATCTCTATCAATAAGTCCGTGTTTTGATAATTCCCCCAAAACAGTGATATCTATCTATAAGTCGGTGTTTTGATAATTCCCCAAAAATGGTGCTCAATACATAAATATGCAGAGCGTAATACAATCGGTGTATATGCCGAAGTATTGTAAACAGTAATTCCTTAATTAAGTAATTAAGTAATTAAAATATCTCCGAATAATGCTGCCTCTTCCCTTCTTTTGCAATCTATGGTCAAGCATCCTGTACGCATGTCCGCCTCATCAGAGTTGTGATGTGGGTATTAGTGCCTCCACACTGACCATCCAGGCCCTGCGCAGCACTTCCACATCTGGAACACGTTCTGTCCAACTGACCTTGCAGATTGCTCTCAGGTGTCTGAGCTGTATCCTTGCAAGGGCTTTGATGTTTCCTGTACAGGGTGGTGCACTCCATTGCATACAGAAGACAAGGGAGAACTGATGGTTGCTCTATAGAGACCATACTGTCACAAATATGATGATCCTTATGACAAAAATCCCAAGTGATAGTAGATCTGATTGTCTATCCTATCAATCTCTTTGATCACAATTGCTCACGTACATATCTTCATCTACTCATTAAATATTTATTCCCACAAGGTACTTTTATGTCAAAAGGGTCTTCCATAATCATGTTTGAATAATTTGTGACATACAAGAATTTTGTCTCGTGAAATGAGTGTTTATTGACGTCACAACATTTCTTAATCTAGGATCGCAGTCTTGTGTGTCAAATTTAGTTTTCTCATATTCCAGACACTGTCAAAATGTTTGGAATGTCCCCCACATACATAAAGAGCATATCAGAGCTACCGGCTGTTGCAAATCTGGCCTCCAGAATGCCAAAAGCTTTGTTGATTTTGGATGTACACATCCACAACATGATGGGGAAGGTTGCCAGTTTGAAAGTTTCCTGAACAAGACCAAGAATAGTGAGCAATAAAAAGTGAGTTCAAGCCATGAAGCAAACTCTGGTGCAAGTACCTTATATCAAAGGAGCAGCTATGTTTATCTATGTTCAGAATGTTTTCAAGTAGGCGAGAGACCTCAAAATGAGATAAATTATTCAATATAGAGGGATTCATCCAGCATACTTTACTGGGATGTTTAATTCTGAGTTGTTAATAAAAACTTTGTTTCTGTTTTTATAAAAAATTGTGGCTGCTTTCATCTTTACGTTGACTGTCAAGCAAATCCAAAGCACACTGATTGCAGTTCAGATCTATTCAAATTCAAAGAAAGGTAAATAAAGCCTGGAATGTATCTGCAAAGGTATGAGAATGCCAGGAGAAGGGCAAAATATGAACAGCAACTGCAGGAAAAGTGACCCATAAGATGACTCAGCAATCTTAACAATCAAAAGCCTGGATAGTATTGATAATGTTGTTTATTTTAACCTTGGTTCTGTTAATTCATACTGTTAGAGATATTAAGTAAAATCAGATCAGTAATCACATTACAATAAGCTTGTTATGCTAGTAAGTATTGACTATAGCTTCCTCCTTTTCCTCCACATTTCATTTGCAGATTGAAGAAGATTGTCGTACAAATGCATTCCCACCAAAAGCAAGGTATTGATTGGTTTCTGATTAAGAATTATCAGCTTTAAGATTTTAAGTTTTTGACTTAAGTCTTTAAGGGCACTTTTTGTAGACCTCGATGAATTTGTCCATCACCTCATCTATCTATTAACATACACTGAACAATATGATCAAAATACCCATACATGTCTCATTAAGTATTTAAATCAAAAAGCATCTGTTATATGCAGACACACATTTTCAAATCCTTGTTTCAAAAAAGTGAATAGGAAAGGAAACGGAAGGTAATGCCATTGTGGAAGCAAATTTAGACTGCTATATTCAAAATAGGATGATACATTGACAAAATTTGATTTTCACACACAAATTATGTGATGATAACAAAAACCAAATACAGTTTAAATCTTATGATTTCAATTAAAGAATATTGACATTTCATGCCCCCTTATTTTGTAATGTTTAAGTTCATATGCTTATTTATGGTAGATTTTTTATAGACTGAAGTTTTATAAGCATCAGGAAGACTCTAACATTGGGTTTTATTTTATATTGATTGTTTGATGCTAAGTTTGCATAAACATTTTCTTCTGGCCTTGATGACCTCTAGTTGAACTTCCAAATTTTAGTCTATATATGTATGTTTATATAGTCTACTAGTAATGATAATTTCTTTTTATGTTATGGCCTTTGTAAATTGTCAAATGCCATTATGTTTTGCTATATATATTAAAATGTGCTATTTCTCTGTTAAATATACAGACTTTAATTTTGCATTTCAACTTAAATCTTCTTTAGAACTGAAGTTTTCAAAATGCTAAATAAAAGTATGTTTATTTAAAGGAGAGATATGTAAATTATAATGAATAGTCTTGTTTGAGCTCGTGCAAAATTTTTTATATATGTAAATGTACTATTTGTGTGTATGTGTCAATTTGGCAGATCAGTTTGAATATTGAGTTTTGAGTTCCAACGTGTTGGGCTCTAGGTAATGCAGCTTTTGTGGTAATGCTTTATTTATTAGTATTATATGTAAAGTGCATTAGACTGTCTTATGGGGTAACATTTAAATATCTGACCCTGACAAAGGCAAAAGTTGAAGTTTACACAACTAAAAATTTAATTGATGAATTTCTTCTTCCCTGTTCAAGTTCATGATACCAAGAATTTGAAATAAAGTTCACCAAACATTTGTGCTCCTGTCTTAAGAGTCAGTTTGAATGTTGTGTTTTGAGTTGCAAGTTCAATTACAGTCAACATCCTATTAATTTAGCCATTCCAGTATTATGTGGTAAATCTTTTTGTGGTACAAAACTTGAAAATCGCCTTGAAAATTTGCGACATTGGGCTGAAATCATACTTAAAAGCTTTTTTCGTCTGACACTCTTCAGAGTATGAAATGTCAGGAAGGAAAGTATATGTATATGGCAACCTATTTATACGAAACATGTAGCAAAACTAACCAATCATAAACAAGAAAGGAAACAAAGAAAGAGAAAATATTATGTGATACATACAAATGCAGTTATGTTTCTGCCGACATACTGTGTATGCATAAATAAGTTTTGTCCTTCTTGACTCTTTAACATTAATGGAAGGTGATGAATTGTGTGATTTGCAAATGAATGAACAGTCTTCTTATCACATGTATAAAGTTTATTTCTTGTGATCATAGTCAACACCAACCATTTATGTGCCTTAAAAACGTCTTCCAAAATGCCTTGTGTTCCTTGTCAGTGTTATACTGTTTGAACTAGGTCTCTCTATCCATGTTGGTTCGGTTTTGTCCATTCCATAGCCCTTTAAGTCTTTCTACCATCTTGCATTCTTGCAGCAGAGCAACTTTAACTTCGAGTTCTTACGGACAATATTTGAAACATTTTTTCTTTTTGTGGATGTCCTGAATCTCCATCTTTCTGTTATAGTGATGTGCAGCATTTGTTTTTTTTTTGCCACGCCTCTTTTTACAACTTACAATTTATTCCATGGTCTTGTAATGTCTACTTTTATATACATCATGAATTATTTTATATATTCATGAAATGGGCATATCTTCATGTTTTATTTTCATCACTATTTTAGTGACAAGGTTGAGACAGTCATATTGAGCCTTGATGCTGCTCCAGAGGAAAGGTGGAAGCATATTGTTGCACCTAAAAAAGAGCAGGTATTTCTATGATATGTATGTAATATGTATTTCTATCATTATAGATTACCCTGTTAAGTTAAACAGGGTAATATTTAAATGTAAACTATTATTTTACCTTGACTGGATATTTGTTAGGATTTTATCTCACAACATTTCAAGAGGTGCCTTTGCTCTGTTCAAGGAATTAGAATTGAGTACAGAGCACCTTACAGTTGTCTTTTTGCAAGCACAGGACAGCATGTAACTTTGATATTTCTCTGTGTTTCTCTGAAAAGTGGAGGAAACCATACTTTGAAGTATCTAGGATATATAGTTCATATGGTAATGGGGATGATAGGAATATATGATTTCCTTGATTGTTCTCTTTGCAGGATCATATCAATATCTATGGAAGAAGTCAGTTTTATATAATGTAATGATACGCTAGTGTGTCGGCATCATATGTATGATTAAAGAACAGGATTTCACTTGCTCTTTACCAGGACATCAAGGATGGAAGACAGTGTCTGTCTTACTTTACCTTTGTGAAGGTGTCATTTTGATACAGGCTACTGATGTTGTGGAAGAAGTCGATCTCCCTTGAGCACTGCAAATATCTCGGTAACATTTCTTTCTCATACCAGTGTGGTATGGTCTGCCATCAATAGGATGGTGATTTCAAAGCTCTGCACAAATTATTCTCCAACTATGGAGGATGTAGGAGCTTCCATCAGTGTACCATATGTTTGAGAGAAAACCTGGCCGTTGAAAATGGAAGTGTAGTATTGTGAGCAATTTTGTGATTTGGAGAGGTTTTTAGGTAACTAGTAAGGTATGGTTTTTGAAGGAAGGCTGGAATCATGGTCAAGAGGGTAATTCATAATGGTAAGTATATTGTTGATGGGTATGCTGGTGTAGATGGACATAACATTACAATTCATAGTGAGGGTGATGTCTGTACACCAAACATCTCCTTGATGTGACATTGCACTATGTATAAGCTTTCTTGGCCAATGCTGAGATAAAAATACTTCCAATAAAATGTAGCAAATTTAAATACTTTAAATAAATATATATATGTGTATATATGTGCATAACTTATCAATTTTCTACTTATTTGATTGTCATAAAAGAGTTCTTATATTTATTCCAATCTTTTGCATTGTCTAGATCAAAGCCCTAGTTGATGACATAAAACAACTTGCACCAGCCAAGATCATTTCCTTTGTTGATATGTATTTGGTATGTTTATCAATCATGGTCGTAATATATTTTTTTCTACAGTAAGTGTATCTGAACCATAGAGGACTGATTTCCTGTCAAAGCCATGAGGAGTAACAACTTTCAAAACTTTGGATGTTTTAAATTTAGTCAGCTAGATAACAGTGCATTCTTGACAGTCCTAAAGAAACCCTTCCCATACCTACCTAGTGTATCTACCAGTGTTTGCAATCTCACCTCTAAGTATCATCTTGCACTGCTTAAGACAGCAGAAATTTACTCATTTGCTGCACTTGTCATGTATTTAACAAAGCGAGCACAAACAAGGATGACATTGTTTCAAGCTATTGTTATTTAATTTGCTAGGAGGACATGTTGGCTTTGATTTATGTAGCTTTAAGATATAATTTTGTGGAAGAGTATACTTGCAAACAATTTTTATAAGTAATAAAGGGGATACTTGGATTGCAACTTCCAGCTATTGTATTATGCATGTATTATTTATTTTTTTATGGTTATGTTTGATAGTCTGGGGTTTTTTGTATTCATGAATAATTTTTTGAGAATTAATTTACACTGTTATCTGACTCCTTCATTTGACTCTATGAACCTAATCCCACATTTCAACTTTGTACATGTTTTTATGTTATTGTTGTCTTCAATCTACAGGGAAAGATTGTAAAGTGGCTCCCAGATGCTTATGCAAGGGAACTTAGTGGCATTGCAGAAGCAACTGGAATACCTTTAGGTATTTACTGGACTGTTTCTCTTATTTGTTTGACTTTATCTACCTAGATTGTGGATGGAGTCTCTTTTTCTCTTCTGTACAAAGCATTTTTACAAACATATTGGTTACTCTAGTTTGCGATAGTATTTTCCACAAAGTTGTATTCCTACCAAGTAACATATGCTGACTTAACATCAATGATGTTGAAATGCACACTTAGCTCATGCTCCAAGTTACTGGCTGGTTGTTACTTAAGCAAAGAAGGATTTTGAAAGGAACAAAACCTTAATTTTAAATGCTTAACTTGCCTTGTTGACAGCAGGAAAGGGTATAGCCTCGATTCTAAATTGGTTGCTTGGGTACTGTTCATATGTTTTGGTGATGCTTTATTGTTTCCAAATGATTAGTAATTTGAAGTCCTGAAGGTAGTGCATTATCCTGGCAGTGCTTATGCCAACAATTCTTCATTTGCAGAAAGTATAAAAGTGTTTAGCAAACATGCCTTCAGCAGCAGCCTTTGGTTTCGCGACAAGCAGGTACCTGCCACAACATCTTGCATAATTGTTCTTTCATGGTCTGTGTGAATCTAGTGAATTTAAATCCATCTGTTGCCTATTTACTGTCAGTTTTTTGCACATGTGCTAACTAGTTTTTACAGCAACATATTATAGCAGAAGTTAAACTATGACCCATTTTGGACTGAGATAGCCTAAAAAATCATTTGAAATTTTGATATGGGCTTGGCTGTTATAATTTATTGTGAGTGTAAGATGTGTTTCCATTCCTGGCATGTAAGACACATAGATAACAAGTAATATGATTGATGTTTGATCATATGTTATCAATCTTACACCACTCTTGTGAATTGGAAGTTTGCATCAGGATAACAGACAAATAGAAAATTCGGTGTAAAAGGAAGAAACAAACTGATTCATTATCACTGTGAAAATTATTGTTGGTCATGACGTGAAAAGAGACAGTTGCTGATTTTATGCCTTGCTTTTTTGACGGATCATTTTTATAATCAAATTACAACATACACGTAACAGTCAGATACAAAAAAATTATAGTAGGACATAACAAAATATGGTGTATCTGCTGTGTTGCACATAACTGTGCAATACACTACAGATTGCATTGGTCATTTGATGGTATGAGTTTCACATTTTGCTTTTAATTACATTTCAAAGCAGTAGATTTTTGTACACTTGTAAGTAACAGTGTAATGTGTGCAGTAGTTGAATTAGGTACAAGTTAAATAAGACATTGGTAAACACATTCAAAATTGACTTGATAGCACATACACACGGCTGTTAATGCATGTCAGGAAACATGTAAGGAAAAAATGGCATTTCATGGAGAAATGGTCTTACTCTCCATACTATCTATAGTAGCCTCCTGAGAGAGTCTCAGGTGATTCAATCAAGATGAGTATGATTTTCTGGTCTCTTCTTTGTAATTGTGTCTCTCATCCTCTGGAAACTATGATCAGTTGGCTACACTTCCCAGAAGCTAACATATCCTGATATCATTGTAAGAGATCCAGGGATTCAATATGATGACCTGGAAGTGGCAGCACAGGACATGGACACTTGGTGGGATATTGTGCATTCAGTATCTATGTGGTCAAAAGGTGATGGTCTTATGAAAGAATAGAAGAAATTTTTTATTATCAAGCACCTTAGCTTCTTCTGAAACTTTCACAGATTGTGGGTCATAGTTACCTTGTAGGCACAGAAATATACCGCTTTGTATGTTATATTGACAGATAAGGGGCAGTGATCATTGTTGTATGGTAAAAATCTGTTAATGAGCTCTGTTGAGGTTTTTGGCTCTAGAGGAGGAACATTGTGTTTACAGCTGGGAGGCTTTCATTTAAATGATACACCATCCACTCATTATATCTTATACTTTGGTTTTTCTTTAGTTATGCTGTTTTTATTTTATATTATATTGGTTTGAACTCATGAATGAAAGATTTTTTGTTAATGAATAGCCTTTTAAGACCCTAGATTCACTTGTATTTCTCTTCCTACTTATAGGTGAAGTAGTATTGTATAACATCTTCTATGAAATATTCTCTGTTTGTACATCAATTGTTGGAGAGGATGGCTCAGGTATTGTTACATGTTATCTTTTTTAAATCAGTGTTAGCTAGAAAGTATCATGAATGAGCAATCAACACTTAAAAATGTAGAAAGTATTATGAATGAGCAATCAACACTTAAAAATGTAGAAAGTATTATGAATGAGCAATCAACACTTAAAAAATGTAGAAAGTATTATGAATGAGCAATCAACATTTAAAAAGATTCTGGAGCATTTACACATTGAAAGTAACAAAGCTGCTCTGCATATTCAAAACTAAGCTAATTTGTGCTCAAAGTGTGAAGGAATGCATGATTATTGCACCATTATGATCTTCCCTTTTAACTAAATCCTGATCCTCCCTTCTGTCTAGATTCCGATACGTTGTCTTAATCCAAGTCATCATGCCTAAATGCAATGTTTTGTTTCTCTTTTTTTTCCAAAGTGACACCAATGCTGTAGATTACAATTCATAGATTAATTGCTTTCTTCTCGACCTCTTTTTTGTAGTTATGATTGTAATCATTTCTTGGCGCCATTTTCTACATTGATAAATGTCCAGCAGATCAGATGTTTTCATTATCAAGACACCAATTTATTCACATGATTTCTGTATTTAGTCCATTTGGTTCCTGAAAGCTACCACTGATTTTAATTCTTTTCCAGGAAAATTGTACCACGCAAGGAACCTGGACTTTGGATTGTTTCTTGGGTCAGTAATTTGTTCTTTGAAAACCCTGATTATTTCATTATGGAATATAGCTGGTAGCACTGTGTGTAGCTTCCATAACCTATGCCATAATTGCTGAGTGCTAAGCAGGGAAGCATTTTAAAGTCTTTGGAGTGACTCAGTCAAGCCCACAACCTTATGCACTCATAGCAATCACTCTACCACTATGACACTGGTACAGTAAACCACTCATAAGCATAGTGGAAACTCCAGTGAGAAACCTGGTGTGATAATGTGAGGACCGCCAATGATCTCAATTCTACTAGTTGACATTTGTTGGCAGATCCAGAGTATGAAAACTGTCTAGGTATTATGCTGTTGATAGAATTAGAAGATGAAGGCTAACTTTTCATGTTCCAAACGAAACACCATGTTGACCTTGTTATAAGGATGTTTTAAGTGTTAGTTTCATCTTACCAAAATTTTCAGTTGTTGTGTTTGGCCGGAATCAATCCATACTCGGGTTACAAGTATTTACTTATATTTACTTATTTCTCAATTTTCCTAATGGTTGTGATCCTCAAAAATGTGAGACAAACAGCTCTGCATTATGTTTTAATAATCACTAATGTTTCTAAGTTGATTTTCAAGTTTTAAACTACAATAAGACTTTTCAAGAGCCATAGTAATAATAATAAACTAGCATTGCAGATGGTAACGTAAAGTACTTTGAGCCATAAATCATCGGTTTGGAGACCAGTTGCCTATGCTTACAAAACGCCACTGAAAATAATTTGACCTTTTTTCTCGTGTTTTTAAGGGTATTTGTTTTGATATTGCTTATTAACGAATGTTTCTAGTAACCAAGCCAAGTTGTTGAATTCCATTTCTATCACCCAAAACAAGGATACAGGGATTAGCTTTAAGATCATTGTGATCATTAGTCCTAGCAAGGCTACAAATCTACAAAATTAGCCATATTGTGAAAAAATTGGGAAAAGAAATGTTGAAAAAAAAATTTAAATTGCGGAAAAAGCAGTAAAAACGTCCCCAGCAGCAACAATTCCTTATTGAACGTGCCAAGGAACATTAAAATCGGTCCAGTAGGTGTCAAGGACACACATAGAGACATAAAACCGTCCCATTCTTAGCCCCCTATATTAAATGCATTTAACTCAATCTGTTTACTTATAAGCAAAGTTATTCTGTCATTTGTGTTGTTTTGGTTCTCAGGTTCCGTTTTTGACATAAAATTTATGGTCTGTTGTAGATGGGACAATAAAAATGACACTTGGGCTCTAACAGAAAGACTACGACCTCTTGTAGTGGTGGTGGATTATTTTGTAAGTGTACCTGACTTCTTTATTCTTCATCATTTCAACACTGAGTACACACTCCATGTACTACTGCCGGAATGCCTAAATGTTTCAGTTGACGTTGCTTAAGTTTCACCTAGTGGGTTGAAATGTCTACAGCTCCTACTCAGTTGCAAGATCAAATGCTCTTCTCATCTTTCTCTGCTTGATTTTTCTCAGTTATACTCGTGTAATTATGTTTTGAAGTTCAGGTGACAAAAGCACATAATATTTGAATATTACAGTGCAGCAGCATTGCTTGTCTCTTACCCGAACTTCATTGTGTATTAGTGTATGATGAACAAACGCCTTCTATCTGGTCAATAATCTCAAACCTTTAATCTAGTTTGAAAAAGGACATTATACCTTCCGTCTGTTGCTTTCCATGCTGTCTCTAACCATTTATCTACGAGTCTTTGCCATATCTGCAATGTGTTGGACACTGTTTATTCCTTTCCAAATTTTGTTTCCATGATCCGCGACCATGACAATTGTATTTTTTTCAGGCTCAAAATAAAAGTATATTCAAAGCTGTTCATTTTGCTGGGTATGTGGGAATCCTGACTGCAGTAAAACCAGTAAGTATTTTCATAGTTTTCTTTTTCTAAATCTCCTTTGGGACCTTTTTAAGTAGTACACACTGTAAGCTGTTTCTGACACCCTTCGTTACTGTTGTCTATTGGCCCTAACTCAGTCAGATATATCAAGTACAGTATTGTCGTGATACTAAGTGATAGTAAGTTCAATTGCACGCTTTTCTGTGTATGATACCCGTTTTGAGCCAACATCAGTATTCCTTTGTTGAAGTTGTCTAGTGGTAATTGTGAAGCCCACGTATATTGAGTCATGTATATCCTCTTTCCTTTCTCAGTCAACTAAAGGTACGTCTTTTGTGACTTCTGTCCACATTGACAGAACAATTCCCATCCCAAAAACTCCCACCTTAATGATTTCCGACTGGAAATTTCGCGCTTGGATAATTCTTACCTTGGACAAGTCCCATGCAGGATAATGCCCCCCACCGGACAATTCCCGACCCGATAGTTCCCACCCAGTGTTCTTTTACTTCATTTTGGATCCGTGGGGCTACGTTCATTTCTTCAACTACTTCATCTAAATGGGTTGATGCTCTGCATTTACTTTTTCTACGGCGTTCACGCTCCCGGCACGGTATATCATTTGTTAATTGTTTTTGAATACACATCTGCCCATCCTTTAAAGTTTTCTTGCTCCACGTTCCGTTCTTGGTAACTCCATCCATCGCTTAGGCCCGCTATTTACAAGATTTCCATCTGCTTCAAAAATTTTATCATATACATTTTAGAAGCACGAGCTGTTGCAGACATTTAGGCACCTCCAACGAGACAGTTTTGCCTTGATGTTAAATCGACAATAAACTTCTAATGTTTTAGATTGGGCACTTTAAAAAGCAGGAAATTCAAAAAAAAAAGCTCTAGCCTTCCTTTGGCGGATTAAATATCGTTCCCTTTATCCAGGCGCCATAAGATTCCTGACTTTTTACAATCGTTTTTTACAATCACTTAAAGAGAGAGAAAACTGGGAACAAGTGTGTGAGCGAGGGGGTGGAAGGGTTGACGCACGGAATTTTCTGGAAGGAGGACAAAATAGCCCTGTTATTTTCTTTTGTCTGATTCACTTAAAAGCACTTTTGGTGTAACAAAATTGTCACGCAAACCTCGCAAGTCTAAAGGTTGAAAATTTCAGGTGGGAACTGTCTTGGGTTGGAATAATCCAGGCGAAATCCAATATTTGGAATTGCTTTTCAAGGGGCTATGCTGACCATTTGAAGTTTCCTGAATTACATTTTCGGAGGGTAACGTCCTCTTCATTCACCATAGGTCTTTGGCCATAGTATGAGCTAAGAGGATGAAAGTGTCCCAAGACTGGCACGCACCAAACGGTCAAATGTGAAAAAAGCAATGATTTCACACTCTTATACGGAAATTAAACTTTGGTACCTGTGCACTGTGCCTCCCTGAACAAGGCAAAGTGCGGGGCTTGGGACCATGGCTCTTTTGGCCCCGCATTAAATTTGCCACTTGTCACTGAATTTTTGACGAATAAATCGGTGCATTTTAAAACAATAGCCGTGATGATTACTCTGAATGGGGTGAGGAGAAGCTGCAGAGACGAAACTATGATAAATTGGACGCAAATGAGATTATCCCGCTATTTTTACATTGCCATGATAGTATGGACCTTTTCCCATGGACTTATAATTTTATTGTACAGCCAGGGGTAACCAAAGGGAATGTCTTTCTGGGACAATTGTGTGGCAAATAGGTATTGTACAGGGGGAAAATTTACCATAGATAGCTGTGATGGAATCATCCGGGTGGCAATTCGCCGGGGGGCAATTGTCCAGGAGACAATTGGCCGGCAGAAAATTCGCCAGGGGGGGAATCCGCTTAAACCCGTTTTAAAGTGCAGGGTGTGATTCTTGTAGTGTTACCTGAGCTTTTGCGTTTTTGGAAGTGCCTCAAAGTGCCCCCCTGCTTCATAAAAATGTCGACAACCTCAGCATGGTCAGAAAGCACTTACACCTTCTATTGTTATTGCAAATTTCAGACATATCATAGTTAACGGAAGGGTGATCTAGCTATGCCAATTATCCGGAAATGTCCTATATACTTTAAATATCCTTGACTAGGTAATATTTTTATCCACATAGAAACACAGATTTAAAAAGCTGTAGTTAAGTGTGTCTCTGCTGTCAATCCCAGAATTGTTTTCACGACTAGAAAGATCCTGTCATCCATTCAAAAGGATTGCGCACCTATCACGCAAGCAGGTTTAGTAGTATACGAATTTCTGTGTTGATATGAAGCCCGATATGTAGGTCGCACTTCTCAAAAATTGGGTGACAGGACCAAACATGTTCCAGAAAGTATACGCCAAGCACTGATTCCTCGTAGAGAACAGCCATCTCGCGCTTGAAAAGCTAAAATAACTGCCAAAACACGCAATTCTACCATAGGGCAACAATTACTAGAAAACTCACAATGCGCCAAAATGTATAGGGACGAAACTTTTCGGCTAAATCGAATAGCTAAATCGCCCTTCGAAGTGTATTGGAGTCGGTCTACACTAAAACAGGAAACCCAGGACTCTGTAAGCAGAAAGAGATGGGTTTTTTTCTCAGTTGTACTTTTTCAATAACTCTTTGTTTTAGCTCACGGTTAATTTCTTTGTAAAAGGAATAAACGGAGTTATCCAAATCGGTTGAGTGTGAACTTGTTATATTTTGTCTTTGTCTTATAAAGAGGTTGCCATATATCTATACTTTACGTTCTGACGATTCATACTCAATTCAGAGGAAGAGCTTTTAAGTATGTTTTTACCGCAATGTCGAAAATTTTCAATGAGATTTACATGTAATAAAGAATGATCATCTTAATTTTAGAAATATTTTACTCTGACGATGAATGAAAGATATTCTTTGGATGGAGGGTATATTGGTATGAAGCAGTGTTCCTTACTTTGGTGTCATTGTTTTTAATAACAGTTTTGTACTAGATATGTATTTACGTTAGGAGGAAAACAAAAAAAGTACACAATCTTTAAGTATGGGCATATGTAGCGCATTCTCTGTCTGTTTCTCTCTCTTTCTCTCTCTCTCTCTCTCTTTCTCTCTTTCTCTTTCTCTGTCTCCTCGTTTATTTATATAAACTAAAAGAAATAAACACTTTTTAACGTTTCAAATTATTATATATATTTATATTCTTCTTGAGCTCAGTCGCCACTAATCATTATAATTAAAGTGTATCTTTTTGGAGAGAGAGAAACAGGCAGGCAGACAGACAGAAAAGGATTTCATGGGTGGAGTATACCGTAGTATCTGTATCGAAAGGGAGCTGATCAGGTTCAAAGCTGCAACCCTCAGACCTTAAAAGCCCATACTGAAGTTGATGTTCCATTCGGACACAGTGGTTTAGTAGACGACATTTCGAGTTCTTGGCATCACTGACGAAGGTATATTTAAATAGAATCCTGAGATCTGATCCATTGATCTTCATGTTTGATTGTCCTTAGATATGTCATTAACTGTATCCGCATGTTGTTTTCAACTGGGCTACATAAAGAAGTGTTAAGTCTCACCTTATTTTATTTATTATTCTTATTTAAGGTATTATTGAATGGCTTCTTGGTATGTCAAAGGGAAGTTGGATGGGTTTTCTTACCCGTGATGTAATGGAACGAGCACAAAGGTGCGTGATGCTTTATAGATAAACCGTTTTCCGGGTCTTCTTTTGGATATATTTGTACATCTACCAAGTAAAACAATTACTATCATTATTGTTATTATTATTATTATTATTGTTATTTGGCAATTGTCACTTACATCAAATGGAGAGATTCTTGGGGATGTTCACGTTAAAAGAGGAATTTTCCAAGGGGACAG
>JANTCA010084069.1:0-14276 GCA_024741275.1 Chironex yamaguchii | reverse complement strand
ATTTTTATCATTATTAATTTTATTATTATTATTATTATTATTATCATCATCATTATTATTATTATTATTATTATTATTGTTATTATTATTGCCATTATCATTGTTATTATCGTTATTATTATGTACACTAACTGAGAAAGACAGGTAGTAAACAAACTTGCATTTTGTTTCCTTAGGGCTTTCGAATTGCTCAGATAAACACACAGACTGTTCAATGTGGGCTAAAGGAGGGCATTGTAACAGCAATCCTGGTTACATGAATGTCAATTGCAGGAAGAGTTGCAAGTTATGTTAAATGAACATTAAGAACAACTATGAGGACGGAATACATTCTATACTTTTGAAATACAGGTTCTTGTATTAAGAATATTAACCTTCCAGGATATATTGTTAATCATATTTCCTTATTGATCTTAGCATGTTCAAGAGTTCATGTTTATCTGTTTGTCTGCAATGTACAACTTATACACGATAATTTATAACATTTCCACCTATGTATCGTTTCTGTATTGTTCCTTTCAATAACGATAAACATCATAATCTTTGTAAAGTTAACAGTACACGTTATTTACTCTGGATTGAACTCGAAATTTTGTTTGTGAAAACAAATGAAACAAGCCACCAGCAGTAAAATCAGACGTTTTCCGGTCGACTTAATTGCTTTAAATACTTCCTTTTCGTCTACCAATCTTTTGTTAATCTGATCTATAAGAGTATTTATCATTTAGGGCCTAGTTTACAGCAGTAAGAACCAATGGTCAAATAACTGGAGGGCGCGTGTTTTGCGCTGGAGTTGTAAGTTGTTTTCTTGTGGTACAATCATATGTCAAATCGCATGGTAATACTAAAAGGTCTCTAAATAGAAGCCTGTACAGCCAACAAAATCCTATGCCTGTGCTGCTCCAGACAGCGTTTCTTGTAACAATTGTATTTTTCCTTAGAGAAGATATAGACACTGTATAATCATGGAGCCACATCCATTCCTTTGATCATCCCTATCCAGCCAGCATGAGCTGAATCGAAGATAAAAAGCAATGTTAGTACAACTGTAGGTGTATTCACGTTGCACCTTGAGCAAATTAATAGCTCTCTCTCTCTTGCCATGCGGGGAAATAAAGGTGGAAATGAAATTTATTGTTATACTATATCCTACGTGCTTTTGTGTTGGAATAGACTTGCAAGGTAAAGAGACACGTTAAACATATATTACAAAATTGATTTATGCATGATTGATCGACAAACTTGACTTTTTCTAATACTATTTAGTCCCTCAATGAAACTGTCACATTATAGTCGTTAGTATTTGATGCAATCTTCGATAGCCAATGGTCTATTTTTGCTTCTAAAGCAAGACAACTTTGCTTTTATTAGATGCTACACCTGTTTGTTATGCTTTCAAAACACAAAATACAGAACTGAAATTTTGTAATTAAAGAAGAATTTGTCCTTATCAAATGGAAAAGCTGTTCTTAAAAAGAACAAATACATTTCAGAGAGTTTTGAATCCATATATATTACAATGACGTAAGATACTCTAAAAGAATGGTCAAGTTTCTACACGCGGCTTTCACCATCACTACCACTACATCCAATTGCACGCATGCCTTACAGTGTATGAGCGTGAATTTTCCCTTGACTAGGTAAATAATTCTCTCATATAAAAATTGCTATTAATCTTGCCATGTTGTAAGTTTATCAATCTGCAAAATATCTTGCACGAGCCCTACTCATCATTACTAGTCTTGATTTTGCTTTTATTTACAATGTCTGTTGATTTATGATTTGCTTTGCAAAATAAATGTATAGCCATTTAGAAGATGATTATTGCAATGTTTATATAGTCAGTCAGGCAATTATGGATGAGTGACTCCGTTCACATAAGTAGAAGAAATCTATTTATTTATATATCATCTTCGTGTAGTAAGAAATCGTCCTTGATACAGTTGTGTTAATTTAAATTTAGCTTGAGCTGTGATTTGATATTTGGAGCATCTTGTTGATATTTTACTCTTCTTGAGCAGTAGTGCATACTCAAGTACCCTAATATAGAATATTTATATAACGGCTATAATTAGTTGAAAAATGGCTTTTTGTAGCATAATTCTGTGCCAGGTTTACATTCGGAAGAATGATGGGAAATATCTTTAAATGTGAACTTTCCAAAAGTTTAGTTAGAGAAAAAGAAGACCAATGTTGAACAAATTTTTCTTTTCATTTTTTGCTTTCTACGTTATTTTTGTTACATTGACAGTTTAGCAAAGTTTGTTACCATAACAGATAGGAAAACTGAAATGCTAAACTTTTCAATTCGTCTGTTCTCCAAGTAGACGTCCTAAATGAATACACTGTTGCATTAAAGACGAATCACTGAACCACCAGTTTCTTTTTATGTTGAAGACATTCCATGTGGTTTCTTTTCTTACTTTTCTTCATTTCCGTTTGACAACGAGTCTCTTTTTGTTTACAGATATGTTATTTATTATATACATAGTAAATATAATATGTATATATTATGTATATAATATGCATATAAGATAAATATATGTTTTGAGAAGAGAAATGTTTTTAAGAGAAAACTTTTTCCTAGAAAAAGGCCCTTGAAGAGTGTGCTAATCAGGAATGACCCTCATTAGGTTTACATTCTCCTTACTTCAAAACATATATTATGCTCTACTATTATATATAGATCACTGTTTGACGGATAAAAGAACCAAGAGTATACATGTGTATGATAAAATATATATTTGTTACCTCCGCCAAGGAGGTTATGTTTTTATTGGGGTTTGTTTATTGGTTGGTTTGTTGCTTTGTTTATTAGCAAAAATAGTTCAAAAAGGATTTTACCGTAAATTTCAGGATAGCTTGAGAATGGGCTTAACTTAAAGATGATTAATTTTTGGTGGTGATCCTGATTACGGTCTGGATCAAAGAATGAAACCTTCATAGTGCTAGTGAAAGATAAGCTAACAATAAACAAGAAGACAAAGAGATCCTTTTAAAATGTTATCACTTGGGGATTAACAAGCAAAATGCCTCCGAAAATAGTATAATTCACGTTTAAACGCAAGAAGTTGTGAGATTAAATCAATTCTGTACACAAGCATAGTCAAGGACCCTGTGAGCAACACTTTAGAAAATCATCGCTGTGAAAAGCCCTTTTAATTGAATAATAATACTGCCTTGGCAGACGTTTACGGTCTCAGAGTGCTTCTAATTATTATGATTGATATTTTTATAAATTCAGTTAGCAAATTTCTCCCAAGACAAAAACCATTTAGAAAAAGAGAAATGGATAAGGAATACTCGTATACCTAATAAGTTGGCGATATCAAGGCTATTTAGTGTTAGGTCACCGAAACTGCAGTTTCCTTGCCTGGGCTCGTTAAGTGAAGTAGTTTACCTTGAGTAAGGTTCTTTGAATCGCCAAGTCCGTAATATAGGGATTCATTAAATCGAAATTCCTTTTCAGATGCCTTCTGGTGCTTTTTTGAGAACTTAATATTTGCTTATACACTAAAGCATTGTACAATGGTCAGTAGAAGTCAAAGTCATGTCAAGTTAGTGAAACACTTCATTAACTTTGGTCACTTTTCTTGATACCCACGCAAAGAAATGTTGCAATTTGGAAGCATTTTCGGGATTTTTTCCTAAAATTCAATTACTGACCTGTCTATGCACGGACAATGCTTAAGAAACCTTAAACTTAATTAAGACTTCAAATCGGTAGCTAGGACTGGATAAAAGTTTCCGGTTTTCGGTGTCATCGACAGGATACATTTGTATGTCCTACTTAATAGCATCTACAAGTAAATGACAGTTAATTTTGATTTTTGAGTTGTATTATGATTTGTACTTAATATGAGTAAGGAGATGTAAAGGCTAAAACAATACAGCTGTCAACACTTAAATCAAATGGGAAACAAAGCTCAGGATTAGTATGGGTTCAATTGGAAAATGTGTTTCTGCGTACTGATAAATCCACGTGTTAATTAAGATACAAAACGATTGTCAAAATTCAAGGAGCTCTTGAGTGTTCAGCTATCACTTATATCAATTTCATGCATCTTATTACGTGGTTTATGTTATGTTAGAGCTATTTAAGGTGAAAGTTAAACAAGCCTAAGAAATGAGTTTTCATGTCGCAACGGACGAAAGCAGCAAGATTATATACAAGAGATGGCAATGCTTGCTTTAATGTTAATACTTTGTATCACTGTGGCTTGGTGTGATGGTAAGATCAAACGTCTTAGTTAAATGAATTAGAGCCTAATCGAAAATTTAAGCTTTAATTTGTCAAATTTGGCAAAGGAATTGCTGGTGAAAAATACAAAACCCATTTTTTGTAGTCATCGTCACCGTTATTGGTGCATTTTACACGGCTTTTATAGATCTTAGAGACCCAGTTGCGGCCACCAATGCAGGAGACGTTCACGTCAGGAGCTGTATCCACTCACCGAATTACGTTTGAGATATTTCCTCCATCGGCTGCTTTTGAAACGACCAGATTCAGCTAAAACTATAATCTTCGTCGCCATTGAATTCAAGACTTGATTGTTTTAGATGTTGAACTTACTCATTTAACTATAAAAGGAATTCTAATTTTATGGACGTACTCATAGCAGACCTGTTCAAGGAAGTTGCAAATTTCTGCGGTTTATACGAGCAGTTTGTTTTATTCGACTAATTATGCCATAGAGTAAGTGACAGGAGAGAATTGGTATCCAGTAAAACGTTTATTCAAGGTCCATCATAGTAATACATTTGAACAACATTTATTCTTGCACTTGTGTTTTAGATGATGTGCAGTTGATTGAAGGTGATATTGTCCTCGACGAGGAAACGCAAGATATCATTGATGGCAAGGTGGCCTATGATGGCATGATAAGTAGAAAGTGGCCTGATGGAATTATTCCTTATGCGTTTTCTAGTCATTTTGGTAAGTTTCAAATGAGCAGGTCTTCCACTTTTGAAATTTTGACCATCTTTGTTATCACTTAGTGACAGTAGACTCGCCTAAAGTTACTGTTTTTGCAACGTTTTATTCCATGACAATTTATGACCAGGTCAACATACCTATTAGTGTAAACCTTTTTACTACTTTCTCATTTCAATTTGTTATAAGAGAATACTTGCATTTGCTTATTGTCCTGTCATATCATGTACATTTGTACTTTGCTTTCTCTTGCAATACTGCAATTTCTTTACTTTCTTTTAATGAAATAACCAACGATAACTTTATATTAAAGTAAGCCTTTGTAATAACCTAAAGCTTGTCTTACTCTCTAATATACAACTGAAGATATAAAATGAAGTTTCTTAATTTGAAAAGGTCCGTTTTTATGATTCTATCTATCCAAGCCCATTGAGATCCCACTGCTGGGCAAAGGTCTCCCTCATGCTCATCTATTCAGTCTATTACACGCGATCCTCCTCCATCCCAGTTGAAACTTCTTAATCTCATCTTCCCATCTTGTGAACTGTCGGTCTCTCCTTCTCTTTATGTCTCTCGGATACCAGTTGGTGACTCTCTTTGACCATCGTCCGTCTCTCCGTCTCAATACATGTCCGGCTCATCTCCACTTAGCTTTTCTTAACTCTTGGTTTTATGATTTTATATTGTACAAATTTGAATCAAATTTAAGCTTTAAGTTCCTATTTAAATCTGCAATAGTAAAATCGAAGCAATCATGAACCTAAACTGAAATAGAATGACCTCTACTTCTTATCTCATTTGATAGCTCTTGTTAATTAAACTTTTATCAACAGATATCAACAGAATTAATGTTGTCCTTGAAGCAGTTGCAGAATATAATAAGCATACCTGCATTAGGTTTGTTCCGCGGTCAAATGAAAAGAATTACGTTCTGTTCATGAGAGGTGGAGGGTACGTATCTTTACAATTTGTTAACACTATTTTCTAACGAATACATCTGTATATTTTTGTTATCTTGTTTTCAACTGACTGAACAGTGAATTGTTTTTAATATCAGCTACGTTTCTAGACTTTCAAGGTGTGACAGCCTTAGTGAATAGCATTGTATGCGCTTTAAAAGCATATAGATTGAACAAGCTTTTTGTGATGCAAAACTTGAAAGTCGCTTTGAAAATTTGCGACATTGAGCTGAAAATATACTTAAAAGCTATTTTCGTCTGACACTCTTCATAGTATGAATAGTCAGAAAGGAAAGCATAGAATGGCAATCTTTTAATATGAAAGGTGTATTGAAACTAGCCAGTCATACACAATAAAGGAAAAAGAAACAAAGAGATAATGAAGAAACAAAGCATTATTGGAAGAGTCCAAGTGAAAAAAACAACTCTTTCTGCCATATGTCTATGCTTTGCTTTCTGGCCATTCATTCTACAAAGAGTGTCAGACGAAAAAAGCTTTTAATTATGTTCTTAGGGCAATGTCGCAAATTTTCAAGGGCATTCGCATCTAGATTGCCAGTTTAAAACTTAGAATTGGATAGAAGAAGGCGTAATTGGGCATTGTAAAATGGTACTTTGATATACGCATAACTAACAGTAGTTTAAAACTAGGACAGGGGATAGGTACGCATAAAGAAGTGTTTGTTTTCTGTTTTTATAATGAAAGATTTAAATGGAAATAATCCAAAAGAAGGTTTCATTGGTATGTTCATGATAACATAGCTTTAATATTTATGCTTTCCCAAACTGTAGATGCTATTCCTCAATTGGAATGACTGGTCGAGGTAGACAGAAGATCTCCATTGGAAGTGGTTGCCAGCATAAGGGAATTGTCATGCACGAGATGATGCACGCTGCTGGATTCTTCCATGAACAAAGCAGGCTGGATCGCGACGACCACATCACCATTTACTGGGAGAATATCAGAACAGGTCAAAAAATATATATTCTTTCTTATAAAATGCATCTTGATATGCATCTGTGCCTGGTCTGATAATTATTTGATGCAATAGACTTTGCATGCTGTAAGTAATTTGACCCCAGGTGCTATATTAATTCTCGTAAATAAAATAGGAAACTTTAATAAAAATGGTTAATTTTAGTGCGATCACAGTAAGGTTATATTTTAAAGTTAGGTCAAAATCTGTATAGGCCTTCACAATTGCTAGGACCCCTGGATCTTGCTTGGAAAGATTATGGTAGAGCAAGAGCCTCAAAATCATAAAGATGCAATCATCTTTACTAATGAAATGAAATCATCAAAGTATGGTAGGGCGTTTTTACTTGCTGCTGAACAGAGAAGGCGATGCCGATGATAAATTGCTGAACGAAGGGTTTTCCATTTGCATTGTAGACTTCAGTGCAAGATTTTGGGGAAAATGCATTTTATTAGAAATGTAAAAAATGTAGCTTGTAAATGGCTACGCAGACAAAATGCCAGTTACATCAATGGAGTTCGTTGCATGGCTCTGAACATCCCGATAGTTCTTGTTGTTTCATCTGATTGGCTGCAAGTCACTTACCAATCTTTTTCAGCTTTTTGACTCAAGTATCTGAGTTTTTTTAGTACTTTTTCATTGTATAACTTATATTATTGCATGAAACATTGTATTCAATGATATTCTCTATCATGCGTTAGAAGACAAATTTTGATATCTGCACACCAAGCGTTACATTATTGCAAGTATAAAGATTATGTTTTGTTACCTTGATGCATTTGCTGTTTCAATAACTTAGGCCATTCATTTTTGGCATATTTTCGATGGATATTTCTGGATACGGACTTTTGCATGCAATATGTTTACGTACTAAATATTTCATTTAAGTGGTTTGTGCATGTCGACTGCAATTCTCTTGTTTTCCAATAGGAATGGAATTTAACTTCAAAAAATATTCACATGGTGAAGCGGAAACATTTGGTGAACCGTATGATTTAGACTCCATAATGCATTATGGGAGATATGCCTTTAGCATGAATCGAAAACCAACGATATTGGCCAATAAGAACCCTGGTAGGAAGCTCGGACAAAGACATGGTTTCAGTGATATAGATATTCGCCAACTTATTAAGATGTATAATTGTGGAACAGTACCAAAGCCGTCAACAAACCCTCCTATAACCAGGCCTACTTCGCTTGTAACAACCATTGCTACAACTAGTATTCCAAAGACGTCTGTTCCAAAGTCTACAAAGCCAGGTATTTGTAAATTGCATTTACAAAAAGAATTTATGTATATACTTGTTTATTTTTCCGTTTATGGAATGTTCGGAAAAAGTGATTAATGAACATTAATGATAAACTTCACTCCTTCTACTGGACAAATAATATCTCACCATTCTTGATGTTTTCTTACAGGGTGCAAAGACGAAGATAAGAGTTGTCTCTACTGGGCCAGAGTAGGATTTTGCAAATCAATGCCAAAGTATATGAAAGAAAACTGTAGAAAAAGTTGCAGGATGTGTTGATTTACATTAGACGAATAAACATAAGAACATAACTGATTGTTGTATTCTTATATGTTTTCGTTTTCTAGCGCAACCATTAGCCATTATGTTGTTGTAGTATGGGATAATATCCAAGTATGTGACTCTCTTCAAAAAGTTCGTTTTCGAGCGACATTTTCTAGATTTTCAAGTTTTTCTGATTCTACCTAACTTCACGTTTGGGTTTGTGTAATATTTTGACTGTGTTACCCAGGACGCACAGTTATTTTAAAGTTAATTAATGCTTCTTTAGACATACTATGCACAGGAAAAACTTTAGTATGAGGTTGTCACTGACAGAATTGAGGTCACTAGAGCTAGAGAACGGCAACGTGATCTTTAAAGTGTTGACAATAGAAGTGGATAAAAATGCAGGAGAGCTGCTTCGGTTTACTAACAACAGAGAAAACCACAATCGAGTGAGAGGCTGTGTCAGAGGCTGACATGAGACCCTTTGAGGACGACAATCGGATGTTTTCGGACAACCAATATTTCCACACCTTCGTTAGCAGAGGAAAGCCAAGTTATCCTAAAAGTCTGCTTTGTTGGTGAAAGGTGGACAGGAATCATGCAATTCCCCACAAATTGTTGTACAAAACGACTCGGCTGCCCGCATCTAACGTTTAGGCTCCTGTGTAATATCATGTTCTAGCTGCTGCTTTATCTCTGTAGACTTTATTATGCAAGTGACGACCCATTAAGTAGCTTTGATTATAGTGGACTACGGTCATGTAGCACCTAGCTCATTATTTAACAAAAGGACGATTACTTGTGTCTGTCACACACTTGCACTTTGTGTCACATTAAAGAAGAAGATCGCGATCGCGCAGGCAAATACAAATTACCGTTAAACTATTATTAAACCATTACCATTTATCTTCAGACTATGATGTTTTGTAGATAGGTTGTCTGTTAAGGCCAAAGGACAGGTACCTGCCCTTACGTGACCTAATCCGCAGCGCACACAACCAAGCATCTATAGATGGTACGCTCATTGAATGGTTTCACTGGCTAAGTTGCTAAGCACAAGCAGATGGGCTGATTTACTTGCCCAAGATGAAATCCAGCAACCAACCAACACGCAGACTATATAAGGGATAATATTCCATAACAGTCCCACAATAACTTTACAGTAAATCATGTGCCACTGAAAAGTACAAGCAAAATATACATAAAAACAAATGACGATAAATTAAAACGCACACAAGATTACAAGTCTTACTGCAATACTATCAACTAAACAACCAATTCCCGACTGTTAAGCTTATAAGGCACAAGACTATTCGCTTGTACTACCAAAAACTCTCCGTTCTCCTGACCCAAAAGATGAAGTCTATGACAATGAATTTATAATCCTACTCATTAACTAGTGTGACCATCCTCTACAAAATATCCGAAACTCTGTCTATGGAACACTAATACTCCACTGAAAATTTCTGTCACCTGTTTTATAGTTATTAATCTTAATTCTAGACGGAGTCCTTGCATTACTAACATTCTGCTTTTTACACACCATACATTACAACTAATCAAAAGCAGTATTAGTATCACAGACAGATGCGTGGTATATTTAGTTCGCTACTAGTCTTTTTACCAAAACTACATAAATCCTGGACCGCCTTTTCCACATTTAGCACATTTTCTATAACTAATTTCTCTCTTTCTCTCTAACTTGTCTTAAAGTGACTTTGCTTTGCAGAAGGGTTTTCCTACGTATTGCCTCATCTATTTATATCAAAGCGCACCTGTGGCGAACTCACGGTCAACTGTTGCTCTTATAATACAACATTTGCTGTAACCTTGCTTTTGTAACTTCTGTTTATATAAAGTAAACATTTTTAATGAAGATTTTTTAAATGCCTAGGTTCCTGAAAAACAGAGAACTAAAAGTTACATTTTTGTTCGCATGTAACGTCTCAAATACGAAACAGGGACGTGAACCCTGTAAACAAATTGTGTCACACCAAAATCTGAACCCCCTAACGAAAAACCCCACCAGCCGCCACTGCCATTGATCCTGATGAGTTCTTCCAATGATGACATGACATACTCCACTCCATTAATGCCAATTGCTTCTCCTCATAATGGCTGCACTCGCAAAACAATCGAATTTCCATTCAGCCAAAAGCATTGTGGTAAAATTGTAACGTCACTAACAAGTTCACACTCAACCGGATAACTCCGTTTATTCCTTTTACAAAGGAATTAATCGTGAGTTAATAGTGTGTGAAACTTTGTGACATGATTTTTTATGTATCAACTGTTTATTTTCTTTCTCTATGCATGGCTTCTTTTTGTACGATCTGTAACTGATTCTCCTTGGCTGACTAGGTCTTCGGCCAAATGGCAAAATTTGACGGATGCACGAAATATAGACTTTTCATTCAACTGCACCGTTTTAACGAGCTCTTAAGGCCCCGGGAAATGCATCAATGCGACAGAATTGAACTTGAAGAAGAATTGTTGTGTAGACAGGAGGTTTATCATGACATGAGTCGTATTATTTTTATGAGCTCATAAAAAGCATACGACCCATGTCATGATAAAGCTCCGGTCTACATGGCTTCCAATGAGTCGAGAATTTTCAAAATCATTGTTGTATTGTTCAACTGGTGCTGCCAGCTTTGTGTCACATGATTGATTTGCTTTGTTGTGCAAACAAAAAGCTCTCAAAAATTCCACAGCACTGCATATCACAGTAACAATAGTACGAAACAATGAAAATGAGACAAACTCTAGTGCGAGGCTGTTGTCACCCTTGTGTGCACACGAGGGCAATAATCAACTCATGCTTTTAATATTTATCGCTAGTAAACATGTTTTATGTTATTTCTGACAAGGACAACATAAATTCTTTTGACTAGTACTAGGAATGGCTGTTTCCCTGTCATTGCTAGGAGATGCTCAAAAGTACGATAGATGGAAGGCATTAAAAAACGATATCGTTGGTTTAGAGCGCCAGACGTATTTACATTTCCGCAAAGATATGGTGATGTACATACAGGAACTCGTTGATAATGAGCCTAGTAATCTGGTGAAAATTATGACTATTATATACGAAACAGCAGCCCGTGAGTGTTACAGTTATCCTATAGCTGGTATGCTTTTCGAAGATATAGGGAGTTCAATGGACGGACGAGCCATGAATGAGAATATTTTGGACAACGTTCAAAGAGAATTACAAAAATCATTAGACAGACTGCAAACTAAATTGACGCACATTGAGAAATTGCAAGGAATCGACGTTGGGATCGTCTACCTTCTTTGTAGCCTCGGACGACTGGATAAAATGAGGGGAGGCAATTACAAAATTATTCGAGACCTTGTGGCGAGACTATTTAGAGAATTCTATTATTATGTTCTGGCAGCTAGTTATCAAGATATAAGCTATTGGGATGATTGTGTTGTTGGTGCAATTTGTTCGCTACTATTGTTGGTTGACAAAGAAGAGAATTTGGTAGATCGAAATAATTTAATACTTACTGTTGGAATTTTCAGAAAACTTTTATTACTGGGGAAATTAAATTGTACTGGCAATCTTCATATTCTTGCGTTACTTGAAAACTTAAAGAGAACTTCGTCCAGATCTCAAGGTTCATCTTTAAGATTCTTCAAAGCGAATTATATGGACTACTGCTGCCGTGTGCAGTTTGTGCTGTCCGGTGTAAGCGAAATATTAGAGGCAGATAGGTTATGTGGAAATACAGAGATAAGAGAAAAGCTATCTTCTCCTGAGTACGGGAGAGGTACTCCAACACAGCGAGCAATTTCGAGCGACTCTTATCGTCCATCTCAAACCTACCAAATACTTGATAAAAGTCGCCCACATTGCCTATCTACAGTATCGTCCATGTCTAATTCAATTGATGACGTAAATAGACTACAGGATTCCATTTTAAACTGTACATTGGGCAGTGCACGAGAATACTTTGAAGATAGGGACAAAAGTGATCTTAAAAGTGAAGTGCTTAGAAATGTGGGCGGTAACAGGTGACACCATTTTTTTCTTGTGCACCAGCTTGTCTGTACCATAGGCGTATGAGAGAAAGAAAAGTTAGGGGCCTGATGTATTCTTACTAACAAACGTTACCTGAAGTTGCTAAATTCTTTGTATGAAACACTGTCTGTTCAATTTTTGAATTTATGAGACCTGTATGTATGGTCCAGCCTCATCACTCCACAGTTTAAAATGTAATGCGTACTTTTCTTTAGCCTTGTTTTCAAGGCTGCTGCTTTTGATGTGTTTTGTCAAGGTGTAATTTCTTAGTAACTTCTTGGCATTATCCTACTTTGTTGGACTTTGGAGTAGTGTGGTCAGGAGATATGTTTTGGCCACAGCATATACTTGAATCAAAGGAAGTGGTTTGTAGATTCTGCCCATGAGCTTGCAGTCACATCTTTGCAGGGCAGGAATATCAATACAAAGTGCTTTGTTGGTTAAATAATAGACTTAATTTAGATCATGAGAAATTTGTCAAGTTAAAACTTAATCTATTTCCTCCCTACCTCTATTGTCATCTTCAGTGTTTCCTTCATTGTCATTGCAGTTTTAATGGTTACAAATAGAATGTTTGAATTATGTTGGTTAGAGTTATTGTTATTAAAATGTCTGTAAAATTAGTGTTGGTTTGGACAAGGAAATAGTTAAAATTTGTGTCAATTTATTTTTCTTTGTTAAAAAACTTAACTGGATGAAATTTTAGTCAATTGGAAAAACTTTCGACATTTTCAAGAATTTTTTTGGCAACAGGGTATTGTGCTTCTAGAACTACATAGATAAGCCTTTTGCAATGCATATATTATACTAAGCCATTGAAACATTTTATAACTGGCAAATAAAAGCAACTATGTTTGAGATACATTATAACAAGTTCAACATAATTGATGTCAACTGACCTGCACAGTTTTATGTAACCAACTGATGTGACTGATATATATGCACCTCGTCATCTGTGGTATTCCAAACACCAGCTATATGTATTCTTTGTGCCACCCTTATCATGTTTAGATCTGTAGACAGGATAGTATTGAATGACTGTCTAGAAGAAATTATGAAATTTGTAAGTGAATGGTTGCAACTAACCTCAAATACTGTGATGAAATATTCTTAGATTTTGTCAATATGTCTTTAATATGATCATGTTCTACTAGTTTGATAATATGAAACACTAGCTTAAACAAGGTACCTTTGATGTAGTTTCAAATATTGTCTTTTCGAGATCACTATGAAAATGTGGCATTCCTGTTAGTATTTATTGCCTAGAACTTATCTTGTGAACAAGAAGTATATTAATGCAACCCGTTTTATCTAATTTTTTATAGTATTGATGTTTTAAAAAGTTCTGATTATCAAGATTTGGATGAATGCTTTGATGTTATAACCATTCCTGAAGTATGCCTGGGAAGAGGTAATACCTGACCGTTTTTCTTTGCGTATTGTAGATTTGTGAAGTGTACTGTGGTATTGTTTATGTTATGTCATAAAAATTTCTACCATGGTGATGGTTTTCTTTACAAAGGACATTTCTGTTGGCTTAACTCTAACTACACAGTAAAGAGCAGACATCGAATACCTGATCATATCAATTCAAGTACACTGTTAGCTATCTAATTCCTTTTTATTTGTAGAAGTTTTTGAAAATGTGTTCAACATTTTATTAATAGATGTTTGAGAAAGCCTCAGTTCACTTTAGGATATTTTTGCTCAAGTATTTTTCTTAACCTTTCTCAACCTAGAAGATGTGAAAAGTTTTTCACACACGTTTGAAAACTTTCAGATGTGGAAATTGCCTTGAAAATTTGCGACATTGCGCTAAAATCATACTTAAAAGCTTTTTTCGTCTGACACTCCTCAGAGTAT
>JANTCA010084058.1:0-14282 GCA_024741275.1 Chironex yamaguchii | reverse complement strand
TAGATAGATAGATAGATAGATAGATAGATAGATAGATAGATAGATAGATAGATAGATAGATAGATAGCTAGCTAGCTTACCTGTGTCAACAATTGATCAGGGTTAGATATCCTCGAATCCAAGTTACTCATTTTGTAGTAAGTAAAGCCACTGCAGGAATTATAATTGATACACAAGAGTGAATAACCACACTAAACACCTAAACAACCGTACGTCAGCAGAAAAAAATATGAAAGATAACAGCGAGGATAATGACTCTTAATTATCTTAATCCGAATAAATGTTTAAAAACTTGAGAAACAAATCGTTAAAAAAACGGATCAGAATTTCTAAACTGATTTCATGCACAATTTGCAACTGAGAGCTATTTTGGACAATGTTGCCATATAAGTAGGTCTTGAAATTAAAGTTAAAACCCATCAAAATCACAACAGAAGACCGTGGTTTGAAGAACAAACAAGATCAGCAACCATTCAGCGCTCAAATATAAAATAACAAAAGGCTGATGAAAAAAAAGATAAAGGTGGTAATTGAGGATGACGATGTAAATGAAGAAGAAATTGATAATGATGTGATGACGATAATAGATAATAACAATAAATATTAATGATAGTATCAATAGCAATATAGTGGCAATGATGATGATGACAACGGTAGTTATAACGATGAAAAGGAAAACGACAATGGAGACAGTGATGATAATGATGACGATGATGATGTTGACAATAATAAATTTGATAATAATGATGATGGGGATGGCGATATTAATGAGAATAAAGTTGATGACAACAAAGATGATCGTGGTGGTGATGATGATGATGAAGATGATTATGTTGAAAACAATGCTGATACTAATTATGATGATGATGATGACGACGATTAATAATGATGACGATGAAGTTGATGATAGTGACGATTAATGATGATGACGATGATGTTTCGGTACCCAGAAACATTCTTTTTGTTATTTGTTTAATTACATCTTAGGCAACTTTACCAAATACATACCTTAAATACTGTTCTTGGAGTTTCAAAGTCAGTCTGGTTCTAAAACGTAACTTCAGTTCCTGCAACCCATACTAAAAATTTACAAAAACAATCAAATAGCATGAATAATTGGACTTAAATGATAGACAATTGGTGGTTTGGTTAATTACACCGCCAAGAAAGAGAACAAATAATAATAAATACATAAAATGAATGAAACTTGATCTCGCAGCTGACTGGCTAACAGAATACAGGTACGCCATCTAACATATGAAAATGATGACGTTATCAAAGCATCAAAGACATGCATTGAAAAGTGCAGAATGGTTACACAAAAGCACAATTCATTTCCTACCTTAAGAACTTGGTTGACAATAGATATCTTGAAAAATAAAAAGATATATACATCCAGTTAAAAGTAGTTTCTCAATGTGTATCAATGGGATGAACATGGATTGTAACTGGGTTTGCATTACTATTTATTGAATCATAATTGATACACAATGTGTATGTGCTCTGATAGAAGTACCAATCCATAAATGATTCACAATACTGTAGTGTCATGGGGCTAGCATACAACCGGCAAAATATAAAATTTGCAACTTTGTCGCATGAACATATAAAACAACATCTATCATAGGTTTAGGCAATATACATATTCACTGTGATTACCGATGTACTAAAGTGAACATCATAATTGCATCCTATTAGATGTTGCATACATTGGCAAAACAAAGCGCTGATTTACAAAGTTTCGCCCTGAATGTCTGAGAGACATAAACCACCAATGTGATACACATGTAGCATCTAAGAATACCCACCATATCACTACCAATCTTAAGTGCACTGATTTCCATCACAACACTAGAGGTCATAAGCATCTACTTATACCGATCAACAACTGATCTACACCTGAGGAACCCACCAGGACTTTAATTTAGGCCATCCACTGCACACATCCAAGACTTTTCACTTTTGCAGTTCACTCATTTCTATCATTCCTCTCAATGTTGTCCTTTTCTATCTTTTTGTGCTTATACTGTGTTTCAGTCTGCTTCCCTATGATGCTTTCCTTGCTAGTTGTGGTTTCACGAAGACATTATGGGCTAATAGGTGCCATGGTAACTAGTTTATTGCCACAACAACTTACTCATCAGCTGTAGTAATATAAAGCTATAATTATCAAAATTTCAAAATGATCCACAATCTTGGATTTTATTCAGATTATCATCAAAATGAATCAGTTGGAGCTGGTCAGGCTACCAGCATGTGGAAAAAATACAATATATTAACCATGTTTTGAGTTTCCAAACTAACCAACCAACAAACAAGCAAACAAAAAATCTCAGGTGAAAACATAACCTCCTTGGTAGAAGTAGTAATGCATGTTAGTTGTAGTTTGCAACATTTTGGGGAGTGTAAAACAATTCATCTCAAACTGTTGTTAACCACATAGATGAAAACTTCAAGGGTGGATTATTTTTGGCTGTGAAATGGATGTAAATTTATGGATTTCAGATTGGATGACTAAATTGTACCACCAACTATACTTGTCAGTCAACCTGACACAACATTGGAATATACGTAACAAAAGGTGGGATTACTCCATGCCTTTGAGTTAACCTTTGCTGTGCACAGGGTAACTGTCCGACAAAGTTACAGACAACATACATGCAAAAAAGTTATAAACACTGCATAATAGCAGCAATAATGCATAAGTGCCAATGAAAACTTACCAAAGGCATAGCAGTAACAAACCCAAGAATGTCTTTTTTAAATGCTTTCCTGTCCCTTGCAATTATGTCACTGCAAACGAAACAGCATGTAAGATTTTAGATATGTTAAATACTTGCTCGTATTATTACAGGAGAAATTCTATATGTTACAACTACCCTTCAACAGGACTCAAGATCACAGGTGTAAAGTTACACCTAACTCAAAAAAAACAAAAATGGAAACAGGCTAAAGAAAGTAAAGATAATGAATATGTGATGGTCATATTGTTCCCACAGACACAAATCAGTAAATGAACTCAAAAGAAATGGCCCAACTTACCAATGATGCTACGATAGGCAAACACTCAAATCACAATGGTAGACAAATAAAGGGTAAACGGAAAATTTCTACAAAATGGTTGCCTTCTGGATGGAGCAACAAGGTAATAAACAAATGTTATATTTATACCTTTCAATGGTTGTTGTCTTTGCTATCATCCATACATCACAGAGTGTCCTTGCTACTAGTGATAAGGCTACCAGAAATAGAAATCCAGTCTAGAAAAAAAGTATGGCATACAGAAGTAAACAAGGCGTGTTAGCTAACATATCATGCTTACAGGGTAAGGTTGACAACAGAAATTTTCCAGCATGCATATCATCTCATCCTGTTAGCTACATTGTTATTGATGATTAACAAAATGTGAAGCTAAAACATTTTCTTTGCAAACAGTTCATAATGAAAATTAGCTTATTAGAAAATGCCCACCTTTTGACACAGTCTTATTTTAAAAAGCAATAACATTCTGCCAAAATTATTCTTAAATTACCTCTTCCTTTTCTGTCTTAGACTTACCAGTTTAGAGCCTCCTTATCAAAATTGAAAGAATAAAAATGTAAAAGAAGAATTGTAGAACTACACAATTTCAAGATATTCAGACATATAACATACCTCAGGACAGTAAAACTTTGGGACAAGAATTTTGATGATATTTCCCAGTTGTCTAAGGTAGAAAACAAATATTGTCAGAAAAATCAAGCATCACTCTGCAAAGGTAATAATATACGTTAAACAACTTGGGCCATGAAAATGGTTGCAATACCATATGGATGATTGTGAACAATGAACCTATAAATATTATCCCAAATCAAAGCAGGATCTAGTAAATGTTATCAGGCAAATAAATATGCAAATTAAAGATTGACTTTGAATGTTTCCATCTGACCAGATCAGATGCTTGCCTTTCCTGTTTAAATCAGTCTTAGATTTTTAAGGTTACTAGACCAATGACAGCTCTTTCTTGTTTATTTATCCTTACCTTGCCACAGGTGCTTGCTAAACTTTTAAGAAAAAAATCTCAACAATCAATTCCTTATTTTCAACTAGTGGCACAAACAAAACTGAAAGATTAGGAACATGTAGTGTTTAAGTCAGCTATAGTTGAGTATGATAATACCTACAAAATTTTTGAGTAAGAGTTCACGTAAAGGACAAACTGCTGTCTCGTCATTTGTGAATAGAAAATGTTTTGTCAACAATGGAATTACATACAGAAGCACGAGAAATAGAAATATCATACTTGAAAAACCGGACATCAACAGCTGCCCTGTCTCTTTTTTCCTAAAAATGTATAAGAAGGAAAGTGTAGGTAACTCTATTACCTCAAGATACATTTCTAGTCTATATTATAACACATATTAAAAATATGTTTATGTAAGTAGGAAATATTTAATTGTGATAGATCAATGATTAAGCATATGAATAAGTATTATATGTACACACATACCTGAGCAAATATATACACACAAAAGTGAATATATTTTTAATTTTTTTGTGTTACAACAACATATTGGATCCACAAAATAATAGATTATTGTACAGCTTGAACTAGAGCTATCAAAAGACAGATATAAAATGATGAGAGTAAACATTTTTACCTAAAATATCTTCTAGGTAACACATATGTCATTTTAAGTCATTAAACTGAAAATACCTGTTTCAGGTGTAAATGAAAATCCTCAATTGGTTTTCTTCAGGGAAAAATGAAAGGATAATCTTTATACCAATGTAACATAACAATGGTAAAATTATAACAATAAAACCTACATATGCAACTTAACCATACAAGCAACTGTTTTGGGGGTAATAAAATAGACCTTTTCAGCACATGTCACCTAAAACTTGTCACATAGAAATAATCGATCACCCAACGTAATAAGCCTGGAAGAGTGATCCACTCTTGCAAATTTGTTCTTACAAAATTAAATGTATAAAGTGAGATATCATCTACTCATCTCATAATATCTTATGGTTTACCTTTAGGATACTTCATTATGGTCAATTTGTAAACAAAGTATCCAAAAGTATGAGAAATGTGATATGTGGGAAAAGTGCAACTGCCAAATGTACTTTTAGAAGCATACAGTGGTTTAACAGATTATTTTAGAAACATAAGATCGTCTAAAAAGGGATGATCACAAAATTAAAGGATGATATCCACAATTTCTCTTGTTTTAGCAGCTTACTTTATCATTGGCAAAATATCACTTTACAATGTTCCTGGAGACGAATTTTAATCAAACCAAGGCATTGAGGCAAAAATAACCTATGTTTCATAGTCAGCATAAAAGAAATCAGGCCTAATTCTGTACTAAGATTTGGTGGTAAAAAATCCACTGACAGATTTCTATTGTACGAGAAGTCCAGCTTCCTCATGCTTTGCATAAAATGACACAGACATAGTTCAAAAGCACCTGAATAAGTCAAAATTTCTTTTTTTCTCTCTCTCTCTCTTTCAAGCAAAGTATCTTTCTGCAAAGATAATGAGAGCCCAAATAAATTAATATGCAACAGTGTTCTTAAGTGATGGTAATTGGTTCTCACCCAAGTGATCAACAACGGAAAGATGTAAAATGTATATTACAATATTTACAAAGCACCTAGGAACATGAGTTGGGATTTGATCTAGTGACCAGCAAAGTAGTAACTGGATACTCATATGCAGAATGGGCTGGTGATATTGAAAAGCGCAAATTTACCTCTGGGTATGTTTTCAAATTTGGTTGAGGTGCAATCAGCTGGTGGAGCAAACAGATACGTGTGGCGTTATCTACTGCAGCACAAAAAGCCATTTGGTTATGACGACTCATTGGAGAATTGACTAAGGATACAGCAGAAAAGTCGGTAAGTTTATGAAGATAACTGGTCAATAATTTGCACAACGATAAATTTTCAATTTCATGGACGAACAAAAGATATCGATATAAAGTACATTTTGTTCATCAGCAGATCACTTTTAGGCATGTTCCTCTGTTCCCCCAAACCCCTATTCGAACCTCTTTGCTTTACTACCACTAATCAAGTTTTATGGTTTTACGACAACCTTTTTCAGTTTAACGTAGGGCAGTTTACAAATGCCCTAGTTGGTGGGGATTAACAAAAATGACTGGAAAAACACAACCGTAATTCACTTGAAATGCAACTTTACTTCAGCTTTCTCTTACCACTAATAAAAATGTGTCTTGCAATTCCAGTCAAAACTAATTTGAATTGAGAAAATACAGTGTGCGCATGCTATGTTAAAAATGCCGGCCATTTAGAAAATTTTTATTTTTGACCGGCAGCCGGTCAAATAGTCACTTCGCATTAAAAATGGTCCTGGTCAGCGAGGTGTACAACATCTCAAACGATAATCATCAAATATCCGGTACACTGCACTCGATTGGGAACTTCTTAAGCTATCGACTATTCAGTGCGACCGAGAACATCTATATTTACGGCCACCGCCCATTTTTTTGAAACAGTATAAATATTTCCGGTAATTATTCCTGGTGGTTAATGCACAACATACAACTTCCTTCGTTCATAGCAATCAACACGATGTTCTCAAATATTGGCTAATCTGACGAAACAACTTCCTTCAAAAGTAAGGGACTCGCTTGCATTTGAACTATATGCATATTATGCATGCTACTAAAATTTTAACTTTCGCAATGCATAGGAACTTTTGCATAAATTAGGCCCCAACGCTTACGTCCTATTGATGTATGCCAGCATTGCGAGTATCGGCAAATCTGCTCTCAGACAGAGTCATTCCGAATATATTGATGCCATTTTCATGTTGATATATCTATTCTGCAACCAAAGTTTCCCTATTGAGAAAACCAAGTAATAACAAGACTCGATGCAGCCATCTAGTAATGCCTAACTTATGTGATAACTTAAGCGTAATTCCATGGGTTTTCTACATACCGTTTCCGCTGAGACTTGTCCCATGTGATAGCTTTAATAGTTGCAATGGCCGAGATCGAAATCGAGCTTGCTATTAAGATATTCTGCAACGTTAAATGTCGGGGGCCATCCTTCAGCAACTTGCTCCATACTGGAGCCATCTTGAAGCAAAAGTGAACTTTGGAATCAAGTTTGCAACAAAACATTTCCAAGTTGGGCACAAAATACGGAACGAATTGGATTGAGCCATATTGTCATCATGGCTGTCATGTTATCATTTTGAGTAATGTTGCCATAGATTATGCATGCTGCCAACAACCATTGGTTGTTCTCGACTTGGGATTGTGCAAAATTTCAATACTGGAATACAATGTTCAAATAATGCAAAATATAAAAATAAAAAAAAACATCTATAAATTACTTTGAGTTTCAAAACTTGTTAAATGATCAACTGCATTGTCAAATTTCCCTATTTGTTAAATAGTGGACGCAAAGACAGTCACAACTATTGTAATTCGTGGTATCAGGCTAGAAATTCTTATATTCTCATTTTATCTATATCTTATTTTATTACATTATTAAATCTCCCTCCCTGAATGCTTCAAATGTCAAACTTCCTACTCAACTTTAAGTTACTAGTTTTAACACCAGGAAAAAATAACGACATACAAAACGTAAAAGGATCAAATAGTCTGTCTTCAATTTCAAATGAATTAGAATAATTGTTTGCATGCTCCCCTGATTTCGAGACTTGCATCCCCCCAGTTTTACTCATTCACATTGGAATTTTACATCGAGACTAGTTGTTCATTTGTCTGTTTACAAATACAACGTCTGTCTCATCGATTGCCAACAAGTAGGATATTTCTGTAATCAAAGAAATGTTTACATTGTTGAAGCTGAAAAATCGTTGTCTTTCGCATTGTGCCTCCTATCTGCGTACATTTGTTTTAACGGTGAAGATGTAATGGCAATAGTGATAATGATGATTTTGACACTGATAATGATCCACCGTAGGGGAAATATTACTCTACACCTACAAACTTTTGTTCCATGCATTCCGTACCCAGCATGGGGAAACTGGTGTGTCCCCAAGAGTGCGCCAGGAGGCTACGCTCTAGGGAACTTATTTGAACAATCTTTTTGTGGTACAAAACTTATTAGCGACCAAGCCTGTTAAACCACTTTGTTCTCGCAGTTGTTTTGGAAGAATCTCATAGGTTATCTTCCTAAAATAGGGGAGTACCTCTTATTTATTGCAAGAGAACAAAATACATCTAAATCCGCGAATTTACTCCCTCGAAAAAGCCCCCATTCGAATAAGTCCCATCCAAAGATATCAAAAATTAGCTCCAGGGGCTAATTCGAGGATTTACTGTACGCCAATGTTACCAATCAGCTATTTGTAACAAATATTTCAGCTAAAGCTGTATACGTTTCTTACTAACGAAAAGAAGCCACCCCTTGGCTGGTATGGACTAGAAGTTGCTGTCTGCACACCGATTTAACGACAAAGCTACACATGAGTGTGAATAACACTTCCTGCTTTAATCACAATAATTGTTTTCCAGATAAATAGCAAAGCTACGCAACTTTTCATCAATTCTTTCTCTGATGGTTCCTCAGGGTTACAGGTCGGCAAGTTACAGAACGAATCGGATTGCATAATGCAGTTCAACGTCATAGAAATAATACGCCTCGTATTTCTACGCTCAAAATCCAACAATTCAAGCAATGAATTGAAGATACGGTCTTTTAGTATTCATGGTTTCAGATTATTCATAGCAAAATAAAAAAAAACCTTGTACTATATAATACCCCAAATATTTCGACGCGGCCAAGGCACTTAATGCCAACATTCTATATTGGTATTCTCAATCACTCACTCACGGAGGTAGCGAACACCCAAGCAAAGAGAGAAAACAGTATGCAACATAGCAAGTACACACCCAATAATTCATTCACTCACTCACTCACTCACTCAATCAATCAATCAATTAATCACTCAATCAATCAAATAATCAATCACTCACTTTCTCACTCACACTCTTGCTCATACATTTACTCACTTACTCAACCAATAATCACCCAATCAAACATGCACTGACCTCGAAGATACCTCGCTAGCTCACACACACACACTCGCGTACTCACTCATTCTGCCACTCAGTTACCGTCGCACTCTTTCAATCCCAGTCCCACTCCCTCACACACTCTCTTACACATTACACGTACTCACTCACTTGATCAATAAATCAATCAATTGATCAATCAATAAATCAATCAATTGATCAATCAATCAATCAACTGAACAAATCAATCAATCAATTGATCAATAAATCAATCGTCGAAATTGTGCGTTAGTTGCTTCCCAACTTTAACTGTAGGGGGGTACATTATACGTCAATCGATGACACTGCGCACAGCGAACAATTGAAATCCGAGTAACGAGAAGGAATGGAGGTGAGGGTTAAGGTTAGGACATATTTAGACTATGTTTGCTACATTTTTCTTCAATTTTGTGTTTTTGCACCAAAACATGACCGTATTTTCATTAATCGGCTTTCCGGACTTTCTGTGTTATCTCCCCTCCTCTTGCTCGGATTTCAAAATTCCTGGGTAGGCGTGTTTGTCGCAATGGAGTTGACTGATATATAATAAACTCCCTCTCCTACAGTCAAAAGTGGGAGAAAAACTGAAGTACAAGCTTACACAATCAATCAGTTAACCAAACTATCACCCACTTATATACCCACTCGACCGTCCGTTAAATATATTCAATCTACCTACCCGTCCATCGTTCCACCAGTCAGTCTCTCTGTCTTTCTGTCAGTCAGTCACCCAGTCAATCAATCAATCAATCAATCAAACAATCAGTCAGCCAATCAGTCAGAAATCAGTCAAAAATCAGTCAGTCACTCAGTCAGTCAATCAATCAAACACTTAATCAATCAATCAATCAATCAATCAATCAATCAAACAATCAGTCAGTCACTCAGTCAGTCAATCAATCAATCAATCAAATAACCAGTCAATTAATCGATCACTGAATCATGCGCTCGCTCTCAGCAAAAATCACACACAGAGACAAAATCGTTTTATCTTCATTTTCTAGCATACTTCAATAAAATTCCGCCAGGACAACTGGCAATTATTTTTATCATACAAGAAGTCAATCAAACTTACAAATGACAACAACATGAAACAGTTACAACAGCAAAATCTATCATAACAGTACTTCATCAGTTCAGAAAATTGTTTTTAAATGTAAGTATACCATAGAGGATACAAACAAACGTGAACTAAACCTAACTAGAATAGGTGTAAATAGATAAGACCCAAAGAACAGTGCTGGTTGAAAAGTTCTAATTTCTATCAGTATTGGCTTAACTACAAGCCCCTTGCGTTTAAATTCCCGATCTTCCTAATTCCCGAATGTAGTTTCTGGCATGCAGTTTGAGGTAGGAGGAAATAGTACTCAGAAATGGCAAGGTTGATGTCCACAAACACAGAGGTGAGAAAAATTAAGGGAAAATACTGCATCCGTAAAAAGGGATGCAGAAAAAACCCGATTAGGCTAACAGAAGTAAATGGGCATTAAGTGGCGAAACATCATGAGGCAGAAGTAACTTCGCAGGGATGCGCAGGGAAAGAGCAGAAAGAAGAGCAGAGGGAAGAGCAGAGAGAAGAGTAGAGGGAAGAGCAGAAGGAAGAACAAAAGGAAGAGCAGAGGGAAGAGCAGAGGGAAGAGCTGGGGAAAGAGCAGGGGGAAGAGTAGAGGGAACAGCAGGGAGAAGATCAGAGAGAAAAGCAGGGGGAAGAGCACGGGGAGTACAAGTGGAATCACAAGAGGATGTACATGAATAAAAAAAGTCCAAAATGGAGAGAATGCGACCACGGGTGTAAGGGATCATACAATGGAGAGTGTAATAAAAGATAAAGCGGCAGCACAAGAGGTCATCCTAGACGGTAAGAACGGGGGTGCAAGGGAAGGTGAAGGGGGTGTAAGAGGACGTACAAGTGTAAACACAAGGGGAAATGAAAGCTATAGTGATGCAATCATCAAATCATGACCTCTTAAATTCACTTCTGAGAAACAACGCCTCGGTAGCTCAGTTGTCAGAGAATCTGCCTAGTAAGCAGAAGGTCGTAGGTTCAGCCCCCGCCCTTGACATTTGAATTTCTTTCATGCAAAAACGACAATTCAGTATTCCTTTCAGGGCAAGTGATAAGTTCATGACTGCAGGGTCATAAAACTCTCACATTGGTGAGCCCAGTGTGTCGGGAAGTGCAAAAGAAAGTGCATTGCAGATTGCATTGGAAAATGCATGGCGAGAAGAATGGAATAAGACGAAAAGTGGGTCTGGTTTGACATTGACATGAGGGCATGGAGTGATACCATGTTAGAGGCATCGGCATCAGGGTTTTGACTGCAAACATCCACGTATAAGACACTTTGACCACAGAATGCCATTGAATGTCTTTACGTTCAAGGAAATCGAGTTCTTCCGAACCTGGTAGCCTGGTAAAATCTGATAGCTATTTATTTCAAGACAGTCTTAATAACATTGTGTGGGTCTTATCCACTAACACAGTTCATATTTTTTACAAGTGCAGCAAACAAACTATGTGCATTTATGGGCTTACAAAGATATATATATCACCAGGTCACTTTGAAATATGCACATTGTGTGCATTGTTAAGGAAATATAAATATGGAAAACGATTTGGATTATCAAATGATCAGCATTATGATTAATGTACAAAAGCATGTTTCATTACATCTATCATTACATTTCGATGTTAAGAATGAAATTCGTCTCCAACACGAGAATATGAGTTGAATGCTAACCATGTTTATATCTCCTATCGCACTACCAAAGATCTAATCTCCATTTCTGCATCATGACAAAAACAAGTCTCAAGAATCTGAAATTGCAACGTAGACCTTAAAAGACTGGCATCTACTAATAGAAACTACTACGTTGTTCAGAAAATGCACCACAATCTTGGAAGGAATCTGTAGCAGCAGGCATTCAATGCATCGTCCAAGGATTTTGCTAGACTCCACAATGCACAGTCCCTTCGTGACGTAGTTCCAAAATGCAGTCACGTGACCAGCACACAACAATCATAGGTCAGGAAAGTGATTAGGATCCTCCTACGGAAAACAATTTATTGCATAAAAATAACGTCATGAGACGACTTAAGTGACGACCGACGTAGTAATGACCAATAACTGATATTCTAAAAATGGAAAATTTGTTCTACGTCTTAATACATGCACATCGTCCTCGCCTAAGCCGTCCTTATGTAAACATGTGCCATAAATCGTTATCTTTGCCCACGAAATATTCCATCATGTTCCACAATAGTTAAGGGGTCAATGTTTACCCCCTGCACACATCGATACCAACGAAACTCATAATCACAACTTACAAAACATCAATCACAAATGATCCCTGATAATGGTATGAAAGCTCTTCATTAAACCAATTAAATTGTACCTACAAAGTCTCTGTAACACGATGCGTACAAAACCGGATCCATTACAATTGTGATAATCCTACTTGGGATAAAAAACACGATCCTATCAATGTCAGTTATTAAGACCGTTTCTTGTAAAATCATTTACAAATGCATCCAAATACATCCAAATACAACATACTGTACCATAAGTTTATACCTTAAAATCGGCTGGAATTTCGAACAATGAATCTGGAATTGATGATGACCAACTGAAACCTTGGAAAGTAATTTTTGCTGATATTGTTGGTAAAACTGGAATCTCTGAAAAGATAAACGGAAAGAGAAAAATGAAATGATTCAGTAAAGGTCAAGTAACTTTTCTTTATTTACATAACCGAAACATGACAAGCACCCAACAATAGCAGTAAACATATACTCCCACTTCCTGCAAATTTCCAATACACACGAGATGTGCAATAGAGACCAGCAACATCGGTATTGACAACACGCGAGAATTTAATCGTAGCAGCCAGCAAGTACTCGAGTCCTTTTTACTCAAAGTAATTACATCTAGATGAGAAAGCAAAAAACGTGTCGAGATTGACATTGCAAAATATTTGAACCAGAATTAGTTTACTGTTCTTAAACTCAATAATCGACCGAGAGTACTGCGATGTAACAGGCTTTGCAATAAATACAAACGATACACGACCTGCACATGTGAAAAGTGAAGCTTTGCAGATGAATGGATCGATAGAATTTCCTTTCAAAAATGATACGCAAGTTAATTTTTTGTCTAGTACGGTACGCTAACCTCACAGAATTCCTTAATTACACCAGTTGCTCCACTAGACAAACCATTGATCTGTCAAAAGTGACACGGCATCTCGTTCTTGGTCTGTCTCCTCATGTCACCAGTTGTAAACATTGATATAAAAGACTGACGCAAAAAACTGACATACACAGAACGCACTACCAGAGTGCAAACCTTCATAAAGGCATCTCAAATCCCCAATTTCATTTCAACCATCAGAATAGTTCTATCAATATTCAAATAACTACCAAGTGGTTATCTGAATTACCAAGAAATCTTGCAAATGAGTAACACACTCTACCAGTATTTACAAACAGGTGCTTTTGCCTTGTATAGACAACGTGATCCATAAAAGATGAACAAAGACAGAAAAGGAGAAAGACCATTTTACCTATTTTAGCGGGAAATCCTGCCGGTAACTTCATGGCAATGAATTCCTTTAACTTGGTAAAGTGCTTGGAGGGTGCGATCACTTCCAAAACACTAAGTAAACTGCAAAGACAAAAAATATTGTCAAAAGAATCCTAGACGAGGCCTTATCTAATATATACACATATATAAAAACAAGGCCCATTTTTGTGCCAATTAATTACCAGACTACAAGGAAAGAAATAGAAAAAAATCACATAAAAACGGATGAAAGTATAAGGAAAGGAGTATAAGGAAACAGGAAAGGACGAAAAGGAAGGAAACATGAAATTGGTAAGGGAATACAGAGAAGAAAAAATAAAAGAATGGAAAGTAACAACGAAGGACGAAAAGAAAGGAAGGAGGAAAAAAAGGAAAGGAAAGAAGAAAGGAAGAAGGAAGAAAGTAAAGGAAAGGAAAGAAGAAAAGGAGGGGAAAGGAAAGAAGAGAGGAAGGAGAGGGAAAGAAATGAGGAAAGAAAGAAGGGGGAAGGAAAGAGGAAAAGAAGAAGAGGGAAAGGAAAGAAGAAAGGAAGGAGGGGAGAGGAAAGAAGAATCGAAGGAGTGGCAAAGGAAAGAAGAGAAGGAGGGGGAAAGGAAAGAAGAGAAGGAGGGGGAAAGGAAAGAAGAGAAGGAGGGGGAAAGGAAAGAAGAGAAGG
>JANTCA010084047.1:0-14284 GCA_024741275.1 Chironex yamaguchii | reverse complement strand
ATTATATGTATATTATATATATATTATAGCGCCAAAATTGTATTTAGTGAAAGTGAGAGGCAATTTTGTTAATTTGACATGAAAATTGCCTTTCAATCTAAGAAATATCGAACATGTCAAAAAATACAGAACAGAAGCCTTGTATATTTCCACTATTCTCCAAAAGAAGGTAATTAATTTTCCGCGCTTTGTTTTCGTTTTTATTGATTTATTTCTATCCACAATTCTAAGTAATCATTTTGTCGGTTTACTTTAGCTTTTCGTTCCGACATTTTATATCCTAAATATCTGAGATGGAAATTCTGTTAAGTGCGTTTTTCAATGTTCATACTTTTGATGACCATTTTCAAGTTTTGCAACATCAAAAGATTCCATGAATTTCCAAATCGACACGCAGGTCTCTGTTTGCTTCACGTGTCATCATGTAAAAAATGGATCAAAAAGAATAGATAAGTGAATTCCTGTCAACAGAGACGTTTGCCCTATTTTCCTATTATAGCTGTAAGGTTTGTTGTGTTGGAGATTCCCCCTGAAAACATTGTTAAGTTAAGAAAACTTTATGATGACGTCAAAACTTCAAGTTCACGTAGCTCGCGTTTCTTGATAATGTAATCATTATGAAACATCATATGTAATGTAAGCTAAACTGTGAATATTTTGGTCATTTTTACATTTTTAAGCGTGAAAAAATTGGTTTAAATTTTTGTATAAGAAAGAGTAGGTTTTAAAGAAAAGGAAGGAGTTGTGGAGACGAGTAGAGTAAATATTTAGTCTTCTGAACCTTGACTCAAGAAAGGAGGTTATTTGTTGTAGCAAGAACTTACTTCCTGTCAGTTGTGGCGGGCGTGTATCACCTATTGCAGACACGTATTCTACTCAAAGTAAGATGAGACGAAGAAAGAATGTAAACAAAGAACACTATGATAATGAAAAAGATAGAAGAGGAAAGATAGAGGACAGAAGAAAGGAAAAAATAATAGAAGAAGGAGATGTAGCAAGAAGAGAAAAGAAAAAAAGAAAGTAGTAAAGAAAGAAAAAAGAAAAGTAAAGAAGAAAAAGAGAGAAAAGGAAAAGAAGACAAGAAAGAGAAGGAGAGATAAGAAAAAGAAGTAGCGGAAGAAAAAAATAATAAGAGCAAAAGGATGTAGAGAGAGCATAAGAAGACAAGAGAGAGAAGGAAAGAAGACCATTCACTTTGGCAAGCAGCAAAATGTCAATGACTAATTTTGTGATGAATTTGTATTCACACACTGCTTAAATTCTGGACACAGAACGTGGAAGATAAAATTATTTAAATTGAACACGATGGAGATAGAAGTATTTACATATCATTGTTGTTTAATCCTGTGTCATTATTCTACAATAAAATTCAACTAAAAAACCTTCAATTTTATGTTGCTTTCTCTAGCTCGTTTTTCACGGATAAGGATAACATTACAGTATCTATGTTCATGTTATGTAGCTTCATCTTTATATGAAAATATCTTTATAAGTGAATTAATTTTATTTTGATTTATCGAGTTGAGTTTTACATGAATCTTTTGAAGATTCGATAAATAATCAAATAAACATATTAATAATCAAATAAACAAATAAGCAAATAAACAGATAAGCAAATAAATAAATAAGCAAATAATTTGACAAAGATCTTGCTACAGTCACTATCGGGCAAATAGCCTTAAGTCATAAAATATTTCACTGACCCCCCAATACTATCTCTAGCACCCCAACCTCCTCCAGGAATGATTATAACAAGGGTGGCGAAGCGTTTTTGGCATGATACGAAAAAGGTAAATTGTCACCAAGGGAAAACCCAAATTAAACTACACGCATAAAAGATATTCCATCTAGATAGATATGATTCCTATTTCTAAATATATATCAGTTAACAAGCCTGTATTATAACTGTATTATGTATTGATCATGACGTACAACAAATTATCTGGAGCAAGTCAGGCTACCAAAATACGTTAAAAATTTTTAAAACGATACGTTAACAACTTTTTGAGTTATTTTGCAAACTAACAATCAGCAAACAAACTACGATGACAACATGACCTTCTTGGAAGAGGTCATGGAGAACAAATTTTTGAACCCGTCAAAAGTGTGCCCCTCCCCCCGCTGTTAAATATTGTTTAAGTACATCCGGTGTAACAACTGCAATTTTTCCATTCCTAGCTCAGCTATAGCTATGATAAACAAAAACCACAGTAACACTCACATGAGACAAGTAGAAGCACTCCGCGAGCTCAATCCACCGCCAAGTTAGTATCATTATACAGACAGGGGGTATACCCCACGATGATTTTATTAGTAGTTACTTTCAAGAAGATATCATTACCAAATATGGTAACTGGGTTGTCCCTAAATAGCACTATGAAGATTTCAGTACCAAAAAAGTGATCCAGAATCCACAATTTATTCGGGTCATCTCCCAAAATTAATCAGACATTGCTTATCCCAGGTGGGACACTTTCAGAAAATATCGTCAAAATCCATCGTTATGTTTTTCAGGTATCTTGCTAAAGAACAGACAGACAGACAGACGAACAGACAGACTAAAAAACCCCAACAAGAACGTAACCTGCAGATAAATATCATACGTAAGCAAAAAATAAATACGGGAAACGAGAACAGCAAGATTTACTACAGTTTCTTTGAAAAGGAGAGCACTTTATGTCTTCAGCTAAAAATATTAAACCGCGAGAATATCCCTGAATTGCGTCATTGCATTGAAAACGCATGAGCCAAGTCGCCATCAGCATACTAACTCGGGTTTAATTGGTGAATTTGCATGGAAATTGGATATAAAAACGACGAGATTTACAAATAAGGACTGCAATAAATGGCTTAAAATCCTCTTCTGTACAATATCAGGATTACCAGTTTTTCTGTAAGCGTAAATAAGAAAAAGGTAGAATAGCTTGCGACAGTTGTTTAGACTGCCCTCAGCAAAACAGTGGAGAAATCTCATATTGAAATTGAAAAGAGTTACAGCATAAACAAACCGCAAATCTAGCATTTTTACAACACAATCGACATCATTGTGGACAAAAACAACGGTAAATCCTTTTTACGTCAAACAGTTGAAAATTGGTTTTCATTGAATTGATTGAAAACTATATAGGAAATTAAACATACGTAATATTATACAAGTTAACATGATTCAGATGACAAGTGAAATAAAACGGATAAGATTTTACTCCTTCACTAACAATTCTAGTTGTTTAAATAATTACGCTACAATAATTGCTTTCATTATTATCTTACAAAAAATAAAAATTGCCGTCTAACTCTGACATTAGGCTCACAGTATGTCGACAAGCGATTGCATTAACAAGTTATTGATTGCCTATGGAAATTGATGTCGTTACTTGGTTTCATCCGGACGAGTAACGACCTCAAATTATGAGTTGGTTGGCTCTTTCGAATTAGATAAATGTTGGCCAGTGGCGTCGCCACGGAGCAATGTGGGCTTCGTCCTCACATTTATGGTGAACATGGGTCTTAAGACCATCATGACCTATTCATCAAATCATGACCTCTTAAATTCCCCTCTGAGTAACAACGTCCCGGTATCTCAATTTTCAGAGCATCTGCCCGGGAAGCAGAGGGTCGTGAGGTCAGCCTCCACCCTGGACGTACGATTTGTTTCTCAGAAAAACAATTTAACGTTCATTTCAAGACAACTCAAACGGTCATAACTAAAAAACTGCTTGCTCACAAAACAATTTTCATAGACCTAACATTCAGGAACCTGCAGTTATTTCTTGTAGTTTAAGCTACCGTTGTTAGGCACATTTAGGAAGCGTGGTGACTCTAGCCTTTCTTATGGGGAGGGGTCCATTGGTTGTGTAAGAAAATGTCTTCTTCGTGTTAAAAGTCACAGGGACAGAGTTGGATGATCAAGTTAATAAACCATTACCTACTTCGTTTTTATTTAAATTCTAGATTCTGTTGGGTACGACATGTTTTATTTTATAAGAGATGTGTTAATGACATACTTTGCTCATTCGATACGGAATAGACCTTTTCGGTTCTCCTCAACAACCACGCATAGCAACAGGTTGAAAAGGGGCAAACAAAGCCGATCGCGGCATTAAAACCTTCAGGTGTGGTGCAAGGGAAGGTTAGTTTCTAGTTAGTTTTCATGTTATTCTGCTTTGAACATGCCAAAAAGTTGTATTGCTGATTGAGGCAGCAATCATGGATTGATGAGGAAGTACCTGACCTAACAAGATCACGCTACGTAGGGAATACTGTTCACAGACTTCATTGTTTACCCTTTGTCGAATGGTTGCCATTGACAACGGACCGTGTGACGTAACAGCGAAAAGGTCTATAGGACACATTTTTCCGGACTATCTTATATCCCGACAGCCCTAAATAAAGTTTCATTTTAAGAAGATTGACCACAAGTTACCTTACTTGAAAGTACAACAACTCTCATTGAGCACAAACTTGTGCTTTTCGGAAACACATATTAACTGGACTACTGACGAGCAATTCACTTTTTGCGTGTTGAAGACACTGATTTTGCTTATTAAATTTATTTCTGGATTATTGACTTAACGTTCCGTTGAAAATTTAACATACGATCCTGAGAAATATTGGTTCGAGAGTAAGAATCGTAATTAGTTCCTCTGGGAAAAAACCCTGCAAAGCAGCGCAGTGATAAACTATGTCAATGACGGATCTAGGGAGCTACAGGCGACATCTGGTAGTTTTTATGTAGCGAATCTCAATGGTAACTTCTGGTCATTAACATCTGGTTACTACACAGACCGGATTGTATATTTGTGAGCAAATGCATTTGAGAACCCCCTGGTCCGAGTTTTAATCAAGTCGTAACTGACTTTACCAGTGACGGGCCTTGAGCACCTATTAATGCGAAGTAGCCAATTTGTGGGTGCTCACTTTTCGCAGGTTCACCCCCTTTTGTCAAGTGTGATTCGAAATTTTAATCAGGTCTGTTGTTATACTGGCTGTGAGTTGTTCGTTGTATCAACATGGCGGTAGAGGCTCACAAACAGTTGGAATCGATTTTGATCAATGGTTACATGGACAACCTTGCACGAACACTCGAAACTATTCAACGAAAGATGATTAAAAATTGATAATCAAACAAATCGTTAGTGTGTTTTGAAATAAAAGTCTTATCTTCATCGATACAGGGTAAAGAGGATATTGTAAACTAATTTGGAAGGTAGAATATTCTTATTTTGTAGGGAACTACCGTTAACGTTACCTATCAAACAGCTAGACCTTTGTCAGTGCAAACTGTCTTGAAAATCATTTGTAATAATGCATTCCAGCAATAAGATTATACCATCCATAACCTGGTTACTAAGCCACGTCTTTGTAGTATTTTCTGTAATTTTCGATAAAATCAAATCAGACAGTTTGGTATGTATAAGGTATATGTCAACAGCTTCACTCACGCAAAACTTAAGTTGACATTTATAAACAATTAGTACTTTTGAAAAAGAGAATTGCATCAAATCTACTTTTAATCCTGCTTTTTGATGCTTTTATCTGCTAAACATGGTTTTCCTAATTTTTTCACTTTTGGAAGCGGATAGTGGGAATGGGATGTTAATGGATGGCTGATTGGAAACAGAGCAAAACTTAGTGAGTAGTTTCGTGTAAATTTGGATGTAAGCATGCAAAAGTGTGATTTGGAAATGGCAATTTCTTTATGAAACAAGGCCAAACTGCATTTCAGTTAAAAGTGGTTGAAAGTGGGGCCAAGAAGAAATCACAGAAGGCTACTGATCTTGACAGATAAAAATGCTCAACAGACTCACATAGGGAGTGAGATTTAGTGCTGTTATTACTTTTTGGTATGCACCAGAGTTTTATCATGTCAGTGTCCCAAAGCTTAAGATAACAAGCATGGTTCACTAGGTAATTCAATAAATTTCTTTGCCTCTCTCTCACTCATTATTATTCGTGGAGAAACTAGAGGCCGAGATATTGCGGATTTGAGAAATATAGTTGGTGTGACTGGCACAAAAATTGGAAAATGGGCAAGTATGGTTTAAATGGCTTGATCACAAGTAATTCCGAGGTCAAAGACCCCGGACTCCTCAGGTAGCCTGTCCAGTATATAAGAATTTGTTTGCAGTATACTATTTTACTACATTGACGACACTCAGGGATATCTCACGCTCATTGTTTTGGTAGGCGGCTATCAAAGATTAAGTTTCATTATTTACTAATGAGCAACTTTGGAGTCAACCTTGTGTTACTTTGTACAGCAGATTGCAGCTTGCCATCCTATTGAGTACCGACAGAAAATAATTTTTGACTGCATGAAGTGTGCTCATCGTCAATAAGGCAAATAAAAAGATGTTATCTTCTTCGCATTGAAACAACTATTAGTGGTCAACTTAACAAAGTCGTTTTATCTTTCCAGCCATCGCTCACTTTTATCAAATTACTAATGTACCTGTAAACGCCTATATACGAAAAATAAAACTACCAGTTACAAATCAGCGTCAAACAATACTCAAGCATTGCCAACCTATCAAGCTACGTTGTTACCCGCTGACCAAGAAAAGCGATCTCGACTTGAGTTTATCAGTTGACCAAGTTATCGCGACGATGCAAAAGTAGGGGACTGGAGGTGAACAGTATTTACACGAATGGAATGGTCAGGGTGTCAAATGTATGGTTTGAAGCCATGACACTACTTTGTATAACACGATGTGTACTTTTAAAGTACATTATCTCTGGGACCATAAGATGTGGGAATAGACTGTGGTATCATTAACCTTTCTATTGGATTGAAACAACACAATCCGTACTCATGATCTACTGGGGCAGGTTTTTCATCTTATCCTTCTTTTTCTAACTGATATGCATTCTTCCAGCTCCTAGTCAGGTCGTACATTTTATCTCAACAGACACAAGTGCTTTGACATATTTGTCAAGAGTGGAGCATTGCCATAATAGCTGCATTAAGTGGGAGCCGAGCGGGCTCGAACTGGCAACCTCAGTCTCCAAGGCCAAGACTCAAACCTTTGGAGTTTAGGGAAAGCTTTTCGCTGCGTTGTAAATCCAGACAAAGATAATGATGAATGCATGAACACTTGACATGCTAACCAGATAGGCCTCTGTAGCTCTTGTTTGTATCCCTTTAAGATTTCACTACAATTTCAAACTTTATTTTTCAAAATTCAGAGAGCATTGTTTGCAGTTTATTTCAAGTAGCACTAGGATCTAGGCTCATGCCTATAAACCACGTGATTAGATACTATAACGTGCCCTTTTAAGCTTTTTAGATTTGTTATAGTCCCGGAAACTGTTGCGCTTACAAAGAGCCAAGTAAAGAAACTTGGTGGTATGGCCATGTGAGGAGAAGAAGGCTACGAAGAGATGAATCCGAAAGAAAAAGAAGAAGATTAACTTATGTCCATTTGAAAAGGTTTTAGATATTGAGTTGTTAAGATATTTGTGCAGTTAGAAAACGAATACGTCGTAGTCGACTGAAGGTAAGTAGATGTGACGTTTGGAGTTAATCAGTAACTAACGTAAAATTAGTTTTTACTTCCTCCTTCAATCCCAAGTTGACAACAGCTACAGAACCATCTGTTGATAAAATTTTTATATTTTAGTAATGACCTCTATAAATTCATAACACGCAATTCTTGAATTTCATCATACTTTTGTTTTTAAAATATGACCAACTTTCTCAAATATGAAGGAAAGTAGTTAACGACTTTATAGAGTTTGACAGAATTTTATCATAATGTAAATCCTGTGTGTTTCCATTTTGAATATGGACATACATCAACATATGCCTTGGTGCTATAGTGCCACCTGTTTGCGTATTCACCATCAACAAACTTTGTCAAATACGCGAGCTTATGGTTACAGTTGAATAACCAGTAATATTTATTGGCAGAACAATGTCATCGACATCGACCTCGACAAGGCCTGTTTGCATTAGAAGCATGACAACCTTTCTCAAACTGGAGAATCCCACACCTGTTAGGCAAACTTTGTTCGCTTTGACAAACTGTAATAAAAATTGGGGTACCCAAGCTCCTTTAAGCCATGGATACGATTTATAGCAAGTCTGTCTGTTATTGTTCAATATAAAGCTCTGTGCTAGTCTGGACTTCTCACAGGCATTCTCATTCAATAATGAAAGTTGAGATGACAAACCTTCCTGTTTCATGCTGATTAATCCTACTTTTTGATGAAGCTCTACGATCGAACCTCCACAATGGGACCTTTGATGGTTTAGTCAACATCTAACAATTTGTTTATGTTTCAAATTTTTGTGTCCAGTCAAACAACGTCCTGTCAAACATGTACCGCCTTTGAAGATACAACTATTGTGGATTAGATATAATGTTTTAGCTCCAGAGCAAACCGGCCCTTTCTGAGTCAGCGGACAAATGTACCAAATTCTATTCAACGAAAAGTCCTTTAGAATCTCGTCCGCATACTATGATAATTCACGGAGATTTTCGATACTTCGCACCCGCAGAACGAAAAGCTGGTTGTCATGACGAGGGGTCCAAGGAGATTTTCGATACTTGGCATCCGCAGAACGAAAAGCTGGTTGTCATGACGACGGGCTGAGTCCATGGTCAACGTGCCTTGGCAAAAATCAAAATCTGCTTAATCTACCATAAGACAAGTGACCATGATTATATCATCAATCTTTATTATTTCCCTGGTTTAATCCTCTTTGGCGATGCAGCAGTAACAGTGCGACGTTAATTCCAAGCATCAAGTGCTAATACAAGGCAAAAAAAACAAATTTTCTTCCTCCCGTGATGCCTTTCAACTTGGACAATAGGGGGTCTGTGAACTATTAGTCAAACGCTTCATTTCATCAAGATTAAACTCATTCGCTACGAAAGAAACCATTTGTAGGATAACGAATGAAACCTATGTGGTCATTATATATCGATTACATTCTTTTGTACTGCATAAACAGGAAATTTGCAGAAATTAGGAATATTTTCACTCACGTACAAACTCGCTGTTCCATGAAAATCGAAATGGTCATTTTCGATGTTGTCAGGTTAATCAAATATTAAAATTTGCTCACATTTATTCATTGCGTATTTGCTTTATATTGGAAGGAAGCGAAAAATCCCTTCATCTGCCGACGACGTTAATGCCATTTACTATCGGAGATGTCCAATGCAGTTCTAACAATATGATGCATTGTCGAGAGCTGGTGTTGCAATGGGTGGCTGTTCAAGCTCGGTTCTGATGAATTTTTTGCCAGTTTTGACAAGAATTATCTCAAATGTTTAGAGAAATAAATGGCAATATGCAGCAGTTAGCATATTATTTCAGTGGCGCCGTGGTTTCATCGGTCAAGCTTCTTTATGGCAAGTTGACCAGCTCAGGCTCGTATTCAGACTCAGTGCACTTTTTTGGTGACGGAGTGCATCATTGTTATTGACATTGATTGGACAATGGTAATCATTTTACTATTTGCCATGACATACCTCCAAGGTTTTCTTTATTGTTTACGCAGTGTACCGTCGTGGGGAGAGCATTTTTGGACGGGAAAGGAATGTGTCCAGTGATCTCTCGTCTTCATTTTATAGTTCCTACCATCTGCCCTGCTTCTAATAAATTCGGGTAGGCCAAATGTACCTCTCAAACCCCTTGTTAAATATCCTTGTCATATAGTAGCTACCTGTGTTTCACTGCCTGTCGATCAAATTATCTGCGGTGCTTTATTTTCTTTCATGGAGTGTACTATTGTGGTCTGCCTGGGGAAAAAGAGTGTTTTCGGTTAGCCCCCGTCTTAATTCTATATCTCTTATCATCCTACTTTGCGCGACAGACAAAGGAAGTAATTTGTTTTGATCAATTTGTTAAAAAGAAATGACATAACGAGTTATGATTGGTTTAAGGGACGTAGGAAGGGAGTACTGACCAATTGGAAGCAATAGTTTGTAGAAATTGGTATATTGGCAGGAAAACGAAGTTTAATTAGGAAACGAAGTACAAGTACTGCGACGAAATACATTTTGTATATGATGAGGAGAACACTCCAGTAGAAAGGCCACAATCATTTTTAGAGATGATTTTATAAGAAATGATTATGGCCTCTCTATTGGGGTGTTCTCCTCATCATATACAAAATGTATTTCGTCGAAGTACTTGTACTTTGCTTCCTAATTAAACAACACTTTGGATTAAAACCATTGTTATTGACTTTGGTTGGACAACAGTATTCATTGTACTATTCTTCGCGACATGCCTCTAAGGGTCCTTTAATCTCTCGAATTTTTGATTGGTCATTATTTTATCTCATTGCTCAGTGAATGGATATCGTGACAAAATAAGATGTCATGAGCAAGACCTTTTCTGAGATCACACAGTATGCACCTTTGTTGTATTTTACATAAAAAAGCAGCAGCAGCAGCACGTCTAGTAAGCTTACCAGTGAAATCATGAACATGACCTGGTGACTTCTGTTGTCATAGCAACGATAAAATCTTCTCTGAGTTACACAGTCCATATACAGATCTTGTCACCTTTATTATCTTTTAAGCTTCAAGCTAACGTCACGAGTGCTTAGTACAAGGATCATTATATCTTGAACTATTTTTGCCGATGTCCATTATTCCTTGGTAGGTGTCTTAAAACATTTAGCATAACCTCTGCTTGTAAGCAAATAAAGTTTGGGAATTAACTTGATAATGCATCTATTAGCAGGTGTTGTGGTCCATCTTAAACACTGTAATACGGCAGTAAGCAGCCTTAGGCAACCAAACACTTTACACAGAACACTTTTGAATTTGGATTTGTACTGCAGGGATCAAATCATAGGGCTTAAGGGCTCAGTTACTCAGGTGCAATTAATTTCTTCACGGAAAGAATTGCCGTGATCCTAATAGTAAGTGATCTTAGCCGGAAAACTTCGGAAAGAAAGGATTTCAGTTGTAGACTAGAGCTGATTCTTTCACAGTTGCTCACGTAACTTCGGCACAAATTGAGATAGGCCAAGGACCTTCATTTTAAACTAATGACTGACAGGACTGACCGGTGCTCGTGTAATGGCCTGGTCAAGGAAATGTGTGGCATAAACAAACCGATATAATGTTTCTCCACTCCGATTTTAGGTCTGTGTTTCAGGTCCTCTTTTGACTAAAGACATGGGATGGATTTGATGTTTGCCTCCCTGTCAATGACGAAATATAGGGCGCAACTGTTCCCACTAGCCCCCCTCGTCGACTTGAGGTCTGGCACCCCTTTTTTGAAACTTTGCACCCCGTTAGTTACAAATATGCTGTCATGCACAGACTACATATCATTGCTTTCACATTATTGTTTTGAAACTCTGCTTAGACGTGAATAAAAGATTATCTGCCAGCAGTTAGGGTCGAAAATGACTCTATACAGCGTAACTTCGTCACTTATTACCGAAAGTTCATTATTATCCTAAATACCAAGTGCCCATGAAGTGAATTGCGTGACATAAAGACTTTCAACATTGTCCCCAACAACTGGACACTCCTAGCGGACCACCGGTTGCAATGGAGGGCGGCTGTTGGCAGAGACGCTGCTCACTCGAACGACAGCTACAGAAACTTTTGTGTGGACAGGCCACAGACATAAGTAAATCTGTCATTTATAACAGCTCCCTGGGATAGACATGAGAGGAGGAGACGCATGCGTCGTCAGAGGCCAGGATTGATTGATCAAGTGCCCTTTCCTCAGATTTGCTTTGGATTCGCCCTTGTTCCCTGTGGCCCTATTTGTTTAGGTCGCATGTCCAAGTTACGTGGAATAGTTGTCTCGGATGTGCCATTAGTTGTGGTTACGATTATAACGAAAATCTATAGAATATTCCTTTTTTGCGATGCTGTACACTATTTTGTTTATTTCATAATAAGAAAATGGAACTTTGTAATCGAACGGAGACAAATATAAAGCATTCCACGAACGGCGCAGATGCTTTACTAAATACTTAAAGATTGGATTACTGGTTTAAATAATCTAGCTTTTCTACGTCGCTTATAGAGGGCACAAGAACGAGAATAGGCAGATATAACATTATTTCAACGAGAGAGAGGCTTGCCTCTGTTGGAGTAAATTCGTGTTTACGGTTTTCAAACGAGTCGGTTAACCATGATAATTTCACCAGGCTCTGATTAAAACCATAGTTTGTTTTGTCTGTTGTAGCCTTACCCTAGTCAACATAACTAAACACATCCTCTCCAGATTCTCCTGGCTGACGATCACGTCATTCCGTTGCAATTCAGGAAAACATCTGTACTGTTGGTAGTTAGGTTTTGTGCTGTTTTCTTTCCATCAGTTGGCTCGCATAAAACAAAGTGTGATGTAATTTCTTCTGGGCCCTTAACGTTAAGTGGAGAGTATCATATTACTGTTTTGAACAGTGCAACAGCCTGCAAAGTTATCAAGGAGGATTAACAACAGTCACAGGTTTAGTTTACAACTAGAAGCACAGGGAAATGTCTACCAAGCCATGAAAGTCAGCTGGCATTTCCAGTTATCTGAATATTTAAATGAGCTGTACTAACAAATGTTATTGCAACTGTCTTCCTCACGAGGATTACCTCGCTAGTAGTGGTTTCATGAATCATTACCAAAAACGTGCTGTACTGATAGGAGTCATGGTTACTAGGCTTCTTCCACGAGGATTCCCCCACTAGCCGTGGCTTTATGGAGATATCGGCGGAAAAACCTTGAAAATGCACCAAAATCAGGACGGCTATTACATCACTCTTAGAAGTTAGTGGGTGTTTGCTAAAATGGTACTTCTTTGGCGTAAGTTATAATTTCGTAATTCGTACTGATCCCCAGGTATTACCTATCTTTAGTCAACAGTTATTCCATTGTCCATAATGTCATATCCTGAGAATGTCGTATAACTGAGGTCGAAAATTCGCGAATGGAGCGTTCTCTTCTTCAAAGGGCCAATAAATTACGAGCTTAAAATTGTTTTTTATGCACTTGTTTTAAAAATCGCCTTGAAAATTTGCGACGAAATAGGCAGAAAGAGTTCACCTTTTCACTTGGACTCTTGCAATAATGTTTTGTTTCTTCATTTTGTCTTTGTTTCTTTTTCCTTTCTTGCATATGATTGGCTAGTTTCGATACATGTTTTACATAAAAGGGTTCCCATCTATACTTTCTTTTCTGAAGATTCATGCTCTTAACAGTGTCAGACGAAAAAAGCTTTTAAGAATGTTTTCAGCACAATGTCACAAATTTTCAAGGCGATTTTCAAGTTTTGTACCACAAAAAGACACTTATAAAAGACACTTGTCTTAACACAATCATTAAAGCACGACGTCAGAAAATTTCACGTCTGACAAACAACGTCTCGGTACTTTAGTTGCTGGCTGTACTTTGACGGGAAAGCAAAAATGGTGCGGGTTCGGTCCGCACCTGAGACGATAGTTTGTTTTTCATAACATTCCCTAACTTCACTTTCGTTTCAATACGGCTCAAAGGCTCAGAACTAATAGGTCATAAAATCCAATGTTTACTTCATACACACTAGCCCGTGAGCGGCCTTGGTATAATAGATATGACGACGATCTTGCAAGCCAGATGATGCGAGTTCAAACCCGCGTCACCACAAACAAAATACCATGCCGAGAAAAGGTAACGGGAGCCCACTCCCATTAAGAGCTTAATTCCTAGAAGAATTCCCTAACCCTGGCATGGAAATCAGCTACTCTCGGAAACGAGTATGCTACACAAAACACAACAGCCCCACAGCTCTACGATCAAGAGTCAACAAGTAATCAATGCAGCGTCTCTCTATGGCTGCTTACTTTAAATCATTTGATTTTGTAGGTAGATAGGCCTGTTCTCAGAAGGAGGCTTCCTGTTACGAGGTTTCATCCTGAATGAAGACTAAGGACTAATTATAATTAATATACTACTCGATCAATTAGGTAAATGCTTTACAAAAAATAGTACAGTGGGGCTTTTCTCTCGGCAATAGATCATAAAAATTTTAACTTGTTGGTATTTTAAAAAAGAGAGCGATCCATCGGCGAATTTTAGGCCATAGACATTTTTCATCAATTAACTAGTTGGTCAAGCAACCAAGAAAGTAAATAATTTTATTGGCCATAGACATTTTTCTTCAATTAACTAGTTGGTCAAGCAACCAAGAAAGTAAATAATTTTATTAGCAATTGTACTCTGACCATATTTCTAGTCTGAACTAATTTTCGACCTACATAGTACGATCTTACTCTTGCAATAGACTGTTAATGAGGGGGCGTGGGGGGGGGGGACTTGAGCCATGCTAAGA
>JANTCA010084024.1:5268-35426 GCA_024741275.1 Chironex yamaguchii | reverse complement strand
AGATAGATAGATAGATAGATACATACATACATACATACATACATACATACATACATACATACATACATACATACATAGACAGACAGACAGACAAACAGATAGACAGACAAACAAACAGATAGACAGACAGACAGACAAACAGATAGACAGACAGGCAGAAAGACAGACAGATCTATTCTATTAGTCTTCGAAAAATGTGTTATGCATCCGAGAGTAATTGCTCTTGCATCACATTTTTCAGTCTGATATCATCCTCTTCGTCCGGCCAAGTCCCATCCCAATATAGCACAAAATTGTGTATGCAACTCTGCCTTGTATCTGAAATGACTTTACTTTAAATAGCTTACAAAAGAAAGGGAATCGCCTTGAAAATTTGCAACACTTCGCTTATTTAGATATATGGTGTTGTAAAATAGAAATTCCTGTATGTAATCTCCAGATTAAAAGTAACAATGGTCTAGTTTAATTGTAAAATTGTGACGTCATTAGGTGCAGTGTGATGTAATGTGTATCTTTCGCAAGAGTTTGATATCAAAACATTTTCTCTTCGTCATTTACTTATCATAATTCCATTCATTTTTGTGTATGAATAGTGCTGTAAATTTAATTATCAAATCAAATAGATCAAGTCAAAGATTGATGGTTGAGTCTAGTGATTTCAGAGTTTCTGGATAGAGAGCCTGGCCACTTTACATTAGGGTTTTCTCACTAGTTCTTACGAAATTAAAAGTATATTTCATTTTACTTGGATTTGTTGCCATTCGCGATATATGGCAACCTTTTGTAAGAAACATGACTCGAAGCTAGCAAAACATAAACAGTGATGAAAAATGGATCAAAGAAAATGAGAAGACAAAAGTGAGAAAACTCTCTCTGCCTAGAGTCCTGGTTTAACGTAGACTCGAGGATATGCTTTCCGATGTTTTTAGCGCAATGTTGAGGCGTTGGTTATCAACCCCAAATCATGTCATCCCAAAATTTCATGTATACAAATTTAAGTATCGGCATTTTAAAGGTAATGGAAAGCAAACTACTTTCTTACTCTTTGTTTTCGGTTTTCACTCCTCACAATAACAAAGTTTTTAATGCTACATGGACATACAAATTCAACAGCTAGAATTTCGAGTACAGTAAAACATGTCTAATTTATAGAGTCGTGACGATGGTTGTAGTAATCAAACAGGACTTAAGTTTTGTATCAATATTGATGAGATCTACATGCTAATGCTTTGGGAATGGGTTTCAGGATTACATGTTGCTAATTGTTAACCCTGGGACGCTTTGAAAGATCTAACTAGGACAGATCCAGGCTTGCGTAGTGATGGTTTCTTCATCATAGATACAAGAATCAGAGCTAATCCTAGCTCGAGAGACATTGAGGATCTTTTGTTAAAATGACTTTTGAATTGCTAAGCTACCACAATGACTTGATACATCATGTCATAATTCACACTTCTTTGCCCTACTGCATCAAGTCCCGTTTTACCAATTTTTGGTTCTTCCATTCACTAAGAAAATAAACAAATAAATTCAATGCTGGCCATGCTACATTGACATGGTGTTCTTAAACCTGACATTTAAAATGATTCCGGTTGACCAAAATCAAGTCAAACGATAAGCAAAGCTTTGAATTGACTCTTGGTCATCTTGGTTTCCGAATTAAGTATATTAATGACACTCTGGTTTGGTCCCTTGGTTGTATAGAAAGGCCTGACGGTGACACGATACAGTTAAGAAATATTTTAACTGTTTCTCTAGTTAGAAGACATCTCGTAATCCGTGATCAGTTTCTGGGAACTTTCTGAATGCTTTCAATTTGCAATGTTCAAAACAAGTGGACAGAAGCAAAAGATCAATTGAACCAATAAACTAACTTTATGAATGTTTTAAGTCCATTCCTTTGCAACAAGTAGCTGTAATCTTTAGCCAGAGGGCTAACAGGACCTATATTCATTATGCTATTTAGCTCATCACTATCAGCCACTGTTGAGTCCGATCTCTAGTTATTCACTTAAAGACCAGACGTATCAAACAATTAGAAACGTCAAAGTAAAATTTTCTTTTACAAATTCCTACCAGTTTAATGCTATCTTTACCTAATGGATGTAAGCTTTTATAATCAAACCGATAACTGTGTTGACTTTCACGTCTCCAAGCAAATGTCGTGACCCGCACAACATTATGATAAAAACTCGTTACTTTTATCGCACTGAAAATAAGAAAAATGACCCTTTCAAGAACGAGGTAAGATATGATAACTCTTGTTCTCAGTTATCTTTACATAGTAAAAAAAGACAGCGAGGCGTATGCAAAATGAAAACTAACACGTTGTCGTCTGAAAGAGATTAGTACAAGATGCGAACACAAGTTTTGAGACTGAAAATGCGCTCACAGGATCATAGATTGTAATAACAATGTTCTTACTTATTTATACAGCTATTACAGCAAACTCTGAATGAAAGATAGGAATGGTTTCTAACGAGCAGAGGCTCAGTTAAAAAAATCCTTAACAATTGACTACATATTTGTTCCCGATATGAATATTCTAAACTTCCATTGCTAAAACCAGTAGTACATGAAAATAGCAGTTCATGTAAATTACTACACCAGTGACCGGCTAAACCACGATGTTTCACTTACTCAAGATATTTAAACCTAGTAAAGCACCATACGACTACAATGACAGGATATTTTTGGGAAACGTACTGTCAAAAACTGACCATCATTTGCCTCATTTTACAGCATCATTTTGTTTGTCCATTTCATGCATACAGTTATATCGTTTCGGCAGGTCTTTAACAAGCGTAAAATAGCTGTAGCTTAATCCATCTTTCCTTGCCATTCAACATGAAAACGAAACTATGCTTCTATTTGCCATAATTCATTAACTTTCAATGAATATCTGCAAGGATGGTAAGATAGTCAGAGGCGATACATAAATGACATCCCTGGGGGGTATGGTCAATCGAAGATGGTTGGTGATGGAGGAGAGGGGGTCAATGCCAGTAAGACATCCCCATCCAAAACATTTGGTTGTTTTATACATTTGCACATTATCTTCCTGCTAAATACGATTCAAACACATTTCTCTCAGGTTTTTTATATCAACTCATGCTCCTGGCATATCAACATACAACCAAGTTGAGCGGCGAATGGCCCCACTAAGTAAAGCGTTGGCAGGGCTCATTCTATCTCATGATACCTTTGGTAATCACCTTAACTCTCAACGAAAAACGATCGATGCTGAACTGGAAAAGCGTAACTTCAAGAATGAAGGTAAAATTTTGGTCCGCGTGCGGAATGAGCTTCTTCTCGACAAGTTTCCTGTACTTTGCGAGTACCTGGAACATAAAGTGTGTGATCCAATGCCCTATGATGAGTTGTGGGTAAGCAAGCACTGTCGAGTATCTCAGAATTTACTGCAGATATTGTGTTGTGATTGTTGCATTTCATTTCAGACAAACTGACCAACAATCTTCCAAGGTCGATTCCTTCCTGCACCAGTTCAAATTCACCAAGGGCATGGAGGTCCCATAGTTCCTGCTGCAGTGTCTACAGATCAGTACGTATCAGCACCGAGGCACTGATTCCTTGTGGTGATCAAAATCCCATTCCATATGACATGTATTGCCCCAGTGTGAAGAGTAAGGTCAAATCCAGGTTGCGCGAGGATTGCAATATATATATACTTACAAAATCAAGCTGCAATGAAGCGTCACAGGAATGAAGGCTGCTTGTGCAATAAGCAGAGTGAACAACCTGAACAAGATTTGAGACGGCAGGAAGAAGCGGACAGTGAGGAAGGCCAGGAAAGAGATGAAACAGATGATCAACAACAAGATGATGATTGTCCTGTCTTAATCATATTTGAAATATTATGAAATAGTGCTTTTGTCGTGGATGATGACTCTACTGCATGATGTTTTGTTGATGCAGCCCTTTTTGTTGATTTGGAAAGTCGATTTTTTCACATGACACACTGGATTCATTTTGCTTTATTTCTATCTAAACAAAGCTAACTTCAACCACTAGCAAGCTCTGTACAAAGTACAAGTTTGGTGTATGACATCTTTTGAACGATATTAGTGTATACCACGAAGTAAGTTTCTGAAATGGTCAATTTTGAATTTGATCCAGGATTACCTTAGCATCTAGGTTCGTAAACTGGATCGAATAGTGACCTCTCTCCGAAATTTAGTAAAGGAACGATTTTTTATTTTTTTGTTAATGGTGATATTCATATACTATCAGATCGTTTTCTTATAATTCTGTCAACACTTTGGCCCATGTTTCACAACCGGCATTTCCGTTCCCAGTTAACGTTACTGCTGTCTTATCCAATCATTCATGCACTTACTGTCATTCTTTTGTCTCCATATATTAAGGCTCATTGACATTCGGAACTTACTGTTAGTTCGTACTTAATAGATAATAAAGTTGATTTTTCTTCTGTTCAAATAACTGCCTATTCCGGTTCTGCTCTTCTTGTGTTCATGAGCGTGCAGTCGTATGTTGGGTGTGTGTGGGGGGTGTTCGAAGGTGACATCACAAGAGGGGGTGTTGGATCCAAGACGCATCCAGACAGGGAAAGGGGGAGGGTAAAAGTTTCGGAATTCTGAGGGGATGTCATTTACCCCTAAGTTGCTTTCTTTGCAACTCGTGGACTCCAATTACTTAAAATGTCCACAAGCACATTACATTGTCCTTCCTGATCACACATTTGTCGTTAACATTTTATCAGTCCAGAAATTGCAGGATCTTACAGATACTTGACATAAATCCTACACCACTACATAGTGTCTCTCCAGACTTAAGGTAAAGTCAATGTCCTCAAAAATGCAATTTTGGTAAGAATTGACGTACGAAAAAGAAATCGTTAATTATAATTGTCGAACAGTGCTACCAAAAGGTGGACTGGCGTCCACTCCTTATTTCCTAGGGATCAATTTTCTAGTTTAACTTCATCCCATAGCAAATTGGGATAAATTGAACAGGAGTTTTGACAGCGTGGCAGCGTGAACATCCTGTTTTAGAGGGTTCTTTAAAGTAATTTACGATATTACTACTTCCAATCATAAAACTTCACATTATAAACCTTTTTTCAAGGCAGGCGTGCTTTCAAATATGTCTATTACTATTCCATGGTCAACGTTTGGAAATAAAACAGCATCAAGGGTCTATGCCTACTTTGTCCCATTGTAGATTAAAACTAGTCTTGTACTACCTTGAGATTCAAAAATGTTTGCTTCTACTTTGTAGATCCTATTGGAAGTGTAATTAGTATTCTGTAAAATAGAAATGTTTGGCTAAGCTGTCTGTAGATAGCATTTCTTGAGTACTTTTAGGGCGGTGAAGAAGCTCTCTTAGTCCACACCTGCATTTGCTGCTGATGAGGCCTTGGTTAAAGAGCTCATTCAGACCAAGATAAACCAAACTTTAGACCAAATAATCATGTTATTACATTGGCCATTTTTCATCTAAGCTAGCAACAAGCTCCGAAAGACCCTCGCCAGTATTGACGCTACACTGCCAGGATAATTTTGTCGTTTTTGTTTAAACGTAATGGGTACATTTAGAACTATTTCCTCTAAATCATCCAATGAAAGGAAACTTCTACAGCACTTTGTGAAACGCAAAGTGTTACCAACGACAAATATTAATTTAACGCATGTAAGAAAGGACAGCAACTTAGACTTCAAAATTCTTACTGAAGTAACAAGTATGGAACAAAATCGATCAAATATTGCGCAGATGTATTACCTTGCAGTCATGGCCGTAAGTGTTATCAGGGTATCCCTGGCCAGCAACTATTAATTTGCTATAAACGCTGTCGGATAAGGCAGTGAAGTAGCAAGTTACTACAGTGGGTTTGCCGTGTCAAGACATTAACTCTGTGAATCGTTGGGAGGTGAATACATGATCCATACATCTACAGCAACATACCAAACACAGCATAATGTTGAAGTGATGTAGCGCTTCACGAAGAACTGCAACAGAATTACATTTAATCTGGTCCTGTGACACTGGTCATGTAGTAAAGAAGCAGACGGAGGAGCAGGTACTGACTGCCACTGCGGCAAACTGTTAACCCCATGAGCAGTACATCACAACTTTGAGTAATAGGGGCAAAACGAAGCAGAAATAAGTCAACAATTAAACCTTGAAAAAAAAAATTATAATTTTGTTTTCTCATTACCGACTGTACACTGAAACGGTCTTATAAGCGATTAATTACATACTTTCTACCAAAAATCTAGAAAAAAAGCCCCTGCTTACCAGTCAACTCTGGCACCGTGCAACACTTGAGGTGAGGTGAGACAAGTTGACCATCGATTCCCGAAAACAGAATTTAGTATGAGCGTTAAAGATGAAAAAGGTGCCTGTAACTGTCCAATCTTTAATAATTTTAGATATCACTTAATTTAGTGTAAGCTATCGTACTAGAGGATTTTGCTTTAAATGAAGAAGTATACTTCGCATACGTGACACATCCTTGGTATTTTTGCTATTTTTTGGATTGAAATCACACATCCGTGCTACACGTTCCCACTCATTACCAGGTTTTGTGCTGGTCATTTCCTCAATAAATTCCTCCTGGGCAGCCCTACACAATGGCATAAAATAAACCACACAAAGTAAGCTGAAGTTCACTAATAAAACTAATGTCATTTACGCTAAATCACAAATAAGTGATTGCTGTACATTAGCAGTATACGTGCAAAGTGGCCTAAATCTAAGGTCAAGCTGACAGTTTTGGCATGTTACGTAGTGTCTGACAATAATTGGTAATTGTAAGCTTGAATTTGGTCATGTGTACCAATATAGAGATACTGTACACTATTATTGCTTTTCGGGTAATCAAGAAATGCCTAGGGGTGCACATCACCATTTCCAGCAGCTCGTTCAAGACATCAAGAAAGTCAAGGGTAGAATATCATGACCAGATCATACCCCATACTTAAATTCAATGGGACACAAAAATGACTCACATTCTCAGGGAAGTAAGATTCATGAACAATCTGTTCTGTACTGAAAGAACACATCAAGTCATTTTGAAGCAGTATTTTATGGCAATTTTGTGATGAAGCACTAGGCTGCTGTTGATTAGGTTTAGACTAAAGATTAGCACACCTACAAAGCTAAAGGAGTTATAAAAATTGTTGTAGTAAGTTCCTTGAGTTGATTATGATGATGAATGCCACAAAACTATTCCAAACAAGATAAACTGTTTAAATATACCCCATTATGTTGATGCTCCTGTCTCATGCTTTACTGAAATTATTCTGAGGAAAGGATACTCTACCTGCATACAAATATTCAAACAGCTGCCATAACCAAACTATTATGAGATTTCAACAATATTTACAACAAGTTTCCTACACTACAATAATCTTTGTACCTTCAGTAAAGAAATGGTAAGGAAACCTATTTGACAGCTTAATAGAAATAACATTTGTGTTGCATGATTCTAAAACCGATTTCTTCATATGAAAGAAGGAACGGCAGTTATCTATCTGCATTTTTCTTGCACTTGTAATGCCCCTAGACAGAACAGAAAATCTGTTTCAGGGTGTCAATGTGCTATAATTCCCACCAGAAAACAAATACACAGTAGTTTATTCAACAATAATCAAAAGCTATAGATATTTCAACAATTTTCATCATAGTTTCGTACATACAGTATATTGTACTGTACATTGCTATGATGTGTTTCCTATCGTTTGGTAGCTTTGGAGTATTTGCAAAAACTACAATGCAAGTGTAGCTCCCCTTACCACATCCATACAACATGAAATGGTCTCTGTATGTGTGGACATGTCATTACACGTCATTATCTTTGTGGATACAAAAGCAGTTCAACTTATGGAAAACTCTGCAAGGTGATTATAAAGTTGTTCTCATTGCTTCTTTTGCTACTTAGCAGGGCTCAAAAAGAGCTGTCTGGTCATAAATGGACTGATAATATTGTGCCTAACAGTTGATATGAAAAATGAAATCATGGATGATGAAATAAGTGATATGCATTCATCCTCATCACACAGACAACCAGAAATACTTGTTGCCAATCATTTCCCACACCTGCCAGTGATGATAACTTGTTTGGGTTTAACAAACCAACAGATGACCTTCCTATTGTTTTTGGCTTGTATTGTTTATACTCACTGATTTTTTCACCTTTCATAGTGCAAAAAGTGTGCAGCATACCAGGTTAACTTTGTGAGATGAAGATCACAATATCTTACCATTGATTTTGAGAAAACACTTATCAAATTATTTTTGGCCCCTCATTTGGGGGAGATCCCATCATTATAATGTGAAAAAATGTGTTTGCTTAATTGTGGTGAACAAGGATAGAATCATTCAAAGGATTTTTTTCCTTTGTTATCTCATGGAATTCACATCAAAAAAGCTGAAGTGAGCAATTGAATGGCAATAGCGTGTGATGTTGACAACAGATTCCAATTGTTTGCCAGTATGAATGACAATGCCATTTATCTGTTTGTACTACAAGCAGTGACAAAAGTGGTGAAATGGAAGTTGTTCCACAACAGTGGCAAAGGGAAAGTTGCTTTCATGCTGCATAATTCAGAATTTGCATATTCCTATTTTGATGGAGGTTGTTGTTGTTGTTGTTGGGGCATACATTGGTATTATTTTGCAGTATGATCGTACTCCTAAATGCCTAATTTTGAGCCCTGCTTAGAAGCAACATAATACTCTTACTTTATAAAACTAGTAAAATTTTATTGAGACTGGCTGTTTGTTAAATTTCTTTCGTTTTCAGGTTTAAATGTTCTTGTTTCTAGTTCCGAAAACCCCTTGAAGCATGCTTTTTGCTGCCATTTGTGTGCTTGATTAACAATAAGCAATTTTAGAATGCCACCAACATAGAAATCAACTCAAACAAATTTACAACACAAAAACCTGTAAATCGTAAATCAATCGGGAAAACTAAATGTCACTACATAAATAGTGATTCAGGTGACTCCCAATAAAGTCACGGATGCCAATTATTGTGGAAATTTAATTGTCACAAATTGTCCACTTCTTTGTCCTTTAGACATATTCCATTTTATGTATTTTCTCAGTCTAATGGGTTTCCTCAAAATCATTTTGTCAATATCAAAAAGACAAGTTTCAGCACATTCTTACTCAGTTCTTAAATTTTGCCAAAATTCAGGTTTGTGTTCTCATAAGATTGTTCTCCTTTAAAAAAAAATCACTGGTCTTAAAAGAATATAATTTTTTTCCCATAATAAGATTCTTCAACGTACCAAGTAAATTGTGCTACCACTGAAAAAGATGTATATAAAAAGGTAAAGAAAACTATGCATGTCACCCTCCTCCCCTACCCAACAACGGTTTTTAAAACAATATCCATTATACAAGACTAGGGTACATTTATACTAAGCACTTACTTGTTTTCATTGGACACTTTCTCTAACTGTTCATTATACCTTGCATACCAATCATCAAGATCTTTTTTGCCTTTCTCCAACCACTTTACATGATCTTCCTTTTCATCTTCTTCCATTTTTGCAAGGAGATCTGCTTTGTCTTCACGCCACTTACTACAATGACAACAAAAGAAAGTATTGATTTCCCATTTTTCCCCCGATAACACACTCCCTAAGAGCCCTTGCCTCCAGGTTTACCTTGTATAACCCTGGGGTAAGGGTGAAATCTTCACCGAACAACTGCCCACCATCTTAACGAGGGTGTTTTCTTTGGCACATGGCTTAGGGTGTGCACAACTATGGCTGTGGCAGTCTCAGTATGGTAACAAGTGGCTACCAATATAACAACACTAGTCTCCCACAAAAGGGTAGCCACAGGCTGGCCAGTCAAAGCTGAGAGCAATAAAACCCATCAGAGAAACGCAACCATAGAAAACCTGGTCCTACATGGAAGGGCAGGGAAGGACCTGACTTCAAGCCAGTCCATCCGGCATCCTCTTATGATACCATGAGAGAGTGTTGGTTGGGTTTGGGCTAACAACCTACTCCACTAAAAGCAATGTTACAGAAATAAAAATGCAAGATTATTAACCTTGACCAAGTATACTGGAATGACTGAGAGACAATGAGGTGAAGATGGCTAGCAATGGTGCAGCGAGGCAGATTCGATCCAAGAACCTCGTCACCAGAACACAAGCACTCTAACCACTCGGCCACTCGCCCACATACATACATCCATACATACATACATACATACATACATACATACATACATACATACACACACACACTCATACATACATACATACATACATACATACTCATACATACATACTCATACATACATACACTCATACATACATACACTCATACATAGACATACATATACATGCTGAGGAAACACTAATAGACAACAAATGGTAAATTCGTTACTCAAAATTTCACTCTACAATGGATGATCATCAGATGAATGGGATTTCATCAATCACACCTTGGTTATACATACAAACTCCCAGTCAGGCTTTACACTTATTCCTGTGATGGCACTTAAAAACAAGTTCAGTACACTTATTAGGTAAAGTGCCTGACATGGGTCCCGTAAAGAGGTGGAAGAAGTTGTTGCCACCTTTGCCTCGAAGAGAAAGTAGGTATTGCAAAAGAAAACAAAGAGACTTGGCACATTTATAATAGCATCTCACCGCAAAGATTCAGGTTCCTGCGCTGGTATTGTGGGCATTACTGGTGGAACGTCATTCACTTGTTCTTCAAATCCTGCATCCTTTGGCATTAAAGTAATACAAAAACAACATCAAAATGTATCAATCACTATCCACCTTACACATAATCACTGAAGGCAAAACCTGGTCAAAAAAATTGGCAGTTACGTGAACTCTGACAATGTACAACATTGTGTTGTAATGCTAAGAAGCTTATACTATGCTACTTTGCACAAATGGTTATTGGCTACAACGCTAAACAGGAATAATTATAATTGACATTTTTGTGTTTAATTAGATGAATGATCCATGTCTGAATGAAGAGTGAATCTTCTATTATTTGTTGATATTTACAATCACATACGCATTGATAAAAACATGAATACTGTTTGTTGTTGTGTTGCACTTGTTTACATGCGAAAACTTTGTATCATTGGATTATGGTTTTTGTGTTTGTTATGCAACTTTAACAACTAGATGCAGCTGTTTAAATAACCTCTATCAAGTATATTAATATTTATAAACTAAATAAAACACTTTCTTTAATAATTTCAACTTCAGTCTTCATCAGTATTAACTTGACGTGGCATTATACAAGAGAGATCACATATGTATTTGACCAATCTCACATAACTCCATCACTGTCTGCTCCAAACTCAAAGTCAAAAGGAGAATCATTGGAAGAGGAACATTTGAGACTCATGTAAAACAATGTTCCAAAGGTGGCAGTGGTCCTGTAAGCATCATTTGATGTCATCCTCAAATGTAGTTTGTACAATGGAGTGACACAAATTGTAATTCACAGCTGGATTCTGCCCACTACAAGGCCATAAAAGGCATCTGAAGCTATGCAGTGACAACAAACAATCTCATATAGTTGCTAATATATAAAATTCTACAACTAATGCTCATTGGAGAGTTTACACAATGCAATCAAATATAAAATGTGCAGGATTCAACAACTTACTGCGACATCATCACCAAACCCATTGACAAGAGGAGGCTCATCCGCTTCAATATCATCCTCAACTAATGTTGGATGTGTGGCACTTGTTGTCTGCAAAGCAAATGATCAAACATTAGGAAGGAAATCTAAATACTCTTAAAAGCACTTGCAGTGTTCAGTAATGTAGTCTTTATTGGTTAAAAATTCACAAGGGATCATTCTCTTCTTTAAAAGGGCAGTAGGGTTACTGAATATCTTATTTGTCCAGATATATACAAGTCCTATGACACTGCACTTTTGTGAACATTGCTGGCTTCCAGCTGTAACCAATCTAGTATTTCTTAGTTTAGGGGTGTCCAAACCTTTAACAAAGAGGGCTAGATTTGGTCACATGAAAATCTACGAAGCATGATCATTTAGGGTGACATTCCCAAAACCATTGCCATTGTAAATTGACATGAAAATATGTAACTATATCACGCTGCCGTCTACATTTAGGTTGACAATGCAAATGAAAATTAGTTGTCAACTGCATTACCTGGAAAGTTAAAGGTTAAAATAACAATCAATCAAATGCAAATGAAATCTTATAGAAAGTTGACTGAACTTCTTTAAAAACATATGTTCATTGACTTAGTTTTAACAAATTGCATCCCAGTGCATTTTGACAAAGGAATATTTGTAGCATACTATTTGCTAAGCATAGCTCATTCCTATGGCAGGGTTAGGGAATTTTCTAGAAAATGAGCTCTTTATATCTCTCACCAATGGTATTTTGTTTGTGTGATATGGATTTGAACTCACAACCTCTGGCTTACGAGATCATTGTCTTTGAAAACTATGGTTTGATCATCCCAAAAAATCAATTGACTGAGACTTTTAAATTCATTCATGTGGTCTTGTCGGTGTTCACAATCAAGAATGTTCTCTTGCACAAGTATGTCAAACCACCAAGCTCAGCATTTTCCTACAAAATGTTCGAATCTCTTGGAAACTGTCTTTGCCCAGTTGATGGTAAAGTTTGGTGAGAGGGTGTTGTTTGTAGTGGCTGTGAGCTCCAGCTGCAAGTGGTCTGGAGCATCATTAAGATTCAAAGAAAATGGAGGAAAAAAGTGTGACCTCCTTTTTAATAGCAGCAAAATCCCTGAAATGCTGTTAAAACTCCTCTGTTGGAGATGAGAAATTTTCTTTATACTTTGTGATTTGTGCACTGATGTTATTTTCTGGAAAAAAGGTCATCATTTCCTACAGTGATGAGAAATATGTGGTATTGGGCCACATTGTCCCCAAAGCATCTATGTGTAAATATACTTGGCTGGCCACTGCATTTTGCCCCAGAATGAAAAGTCAGCTCGGGTCGGCAGAAATTTGAGCACGGGCCAGATTTGATCCTAGGGCCGGACTGTGGGCATATCTGTCTTGGTTCAATCAATTATGTTGCCCAACAATATTTGATGCATATTCAAATATACACTGATTGAAAATATCTGCCATCTCACGCACAAACGGCAAGTTTTCGTTTCCATACATATACTGGTTCCAATTAGTCGAACATGAACTCTTGTATAACGAATTGAGATTGGCTGAAGTGATCAATTGGTTAGAGCTAAGGTTCTGGCGACTGCTTAAGATTTACTGTTTCGGGTTTTCTTAATGTTATAGGAGGGTTGAAAATACAAATGCACGAGACATCAGTGAGTGAAATGTCAACATTAATCTGCCTAAACTACAACAAAGTTTCCATTATTCTACTGAACAAAATAATACCATGTTTACGCTGACAACCATTCAGGCTACTTTCAAATGTCAGCTCAAGTTGGCTCGAATTTGCTGGTTCTACCACTAAACCAAACGTAAGGTCAGCTTTGTTTATCTAAAAGAGAAAATGGATTGCAGCTTACCTCTTCCAATTGAATATCGATGCCCAGTTCAGCAAGATCACCTTGTTCCCTGGCAAGGAAGTCCGCAGCAGGGTCATCAACGATAGCGCCCTCACCCAAATTGTCCGCCATATTTGCCGCAATGCTTTCTACAGAAGATGGTGCTGTGAGAGGTAGCGAAAACTCCCGGATGATAAGGGAGGGCTGGAAACAATAAGTGATGCGTCAACCAAATTTACAAACATCGAGGAAGTGAAGTACACGAGAGGAGAGGGGATCCCTTGCCAGAACGAACAACATGAGGTGGGACAATCAAGTCAAGAGAAGAATGAGAGAGACAACAAAGATAGGTCTCTACCTGTCTGATACCCCAGTCTTGGGCCGCTGTGGCATTCATGGTGGCACCCCAGCGCTTCCGGTCTTCTGCTAGATGTGATGCTCCTGTCAAGTTCAAAGATAGGTAGAGACAAAATAGCAGGCAATGCGTGAAGAATGGATTGAAGTTATCTGCCAACAGTAGCATGACGGGATACGACGTAATGAAAATACACTATTCTCCTAGTGCTGTGAGAGTCGTGTCTTACAAATGTATTACAATGTTTGTAAATTTTCTATCCCTTGGAGACTAAGTAGTACAGATGTTGTCATACGATTAAGGTCCTTAGTAGGCCTACATTGAAAGTTAGTGAATGATCACTCTCTCTTGTCCGAATGAGGGACCAAAAAGTTTAAATTTTGTCTGAAAGTAACTTCAGAAAATTGGCCTCCGAATGTTAAGAAAGGAAAGATTTCTATGTAAGCTTTCAAAATTAACAAGCATTAGACACGTTTTAATTGACTAGTGTATAAATGAGTAGCTATATAAGTTTTATACACTTATCTGCATCTGGGAAGATTAATTGTATTCCTTATACTTTGATGTCGAAATTTTATAGAATTCTGTAATTTCTTCCATCAGGCATTTCATGTATCTTCAGTTCGGATGAAATTTTGTCCGAAGTCGTCTATTGCTGTCCACAAATTAATATCCGAAAGGGTAGTTCATGTACAAAATCCCATTCTGTATTGTATTACTGAACATTAAAAGAAACAATGAGAGGAGGATTGAGATCACAAGAGAAACAACAAAATGAAGACAGTTATCAATAAAGTAAAATGAATGAAAGATGAATTGGTAGGACATCTAAGACAAAATGTGCAAGGGCAAATAGGCAAAGAATTAACACACTTGGTACCTTGAGAAAGAAAAGGACAAGTGGAAGACAAAGGAAAAGTTGGATAGATGAGATGGAGGAGACAATTGGGAAAAATGGTGAAGTTTGGGAAATGTCATTTGGAAGCAGTGTCATGAATGGCGGCCTGTTGACTATGATTTGTTAATTTCAAAGTTGACCATGTTTGACTTCATATCTGCGAACGTATCTAGCAATTAACAAGCTTTGATGAACAAAAGTGACTTGTTGCTACGGGTACGCATTGACAAGATCGTTATTTTAAGGTGACTATGACGCGCCCAGCATTGGACAGGTTAAAAAATCGTGGTGTGCGGTCATCTGATATCATAAATGCGGTATCCAGCTATGGCAGACGATAAACAAGTCAAAGTAAAAAGTCAGAATTCTGGTTATCTCCGAAGTCAAGTGCGTGCAAATAATATCAAAACCATTGTCTAACATATTTCATAAATGCTTAAGTAAATGAATTTCGAAATGTAATGAATGTATAGTATTAGGTATGGAACAAGTTTTGTTAATGTATGGTGTGCCTTTCTCCTTACGTCAACACAGATTATTCTTGCTTCGAGCAAAAAATGTCACTAACATTTTGGCATGTGTAAGCACTTGCCATTCCTGCCCAAGACTGTATTTGAATAGTTTCAAAGGTACCTCACTCAACTATTATTCTTTGTCGGCTTTTGTGTTCGATTTGGTAATGTAAGGAATAGTAAACGAGTCACGAAAGAGAAACCAACAAGCCAATAAATCAACATTATGTAAGTAAATTTCGCACCGATCCATTCCTGGCCTCGTTCCCTTATTCTTTGATGTTAAATTCTAGACCAAACCAGCCTAAAAGTAGCTTCACCCACTCTGGTCACATGCTATGATATGATGCCTCAATCCTATGTCTTGCACTTTTCTTGTGCATTTCTCAGTATTTATCTTTATCAAATCCGTGATGTTACCAAGGCAGATCAATCATGGTCTTCCTCTTGTTCTTACTCTCTACTTTCATTCCACCACCGCAGCAATGGCATAGTGGTAGAGTCCTCGCCTCGAGTGCAGATGGTTGTGGGAACGAATCCACAACCCTGCTTGACACTCAGCACTTATGGGATAGACAATGGAAGCTAAACGGACAAGGCTACAAGTGGGTCTGCCCCTACTGTAGCATTCACTGTGCTTGCACAGCTGTGTGGCTCAAAGGCCAACAAAACAGAGATGGGCAAAGCCCATTTGATTTTACAATACTTTGCGGCGATGCTAAAAAGGTTGAAATGACATTTTGCAAAAAACATCACCAGAGCTTTCCAAGGCCCTCTGGGTAACAAGTATTTAAGACTGTAAGCGTGTAAGCCTTCTAAAACTAAGAAATTTTAGAATGATTGACAAATGGACGAGAATAAATGTTAAGAAATGAGAAATCTTCATACATGTCTCTGATTTTGAGTCTGTCCTTAACTTTTTCCTTGCCTTTGGCGAAAATTATTGTTTGAGTTTTTATAAAATTGTTTATATGAAGTTAATGCAGTCGGGTATTCATTAGCGAGAGGTGGTTTACTCTTGCTATTATGGTATCATATGTGTAGATATAAAACAGATTTTTGCATTGATATTCTTATTTTCACTCTTTATGCTAGACCGCATTTGCCAATGTCCAGCATTGAACGAAGAACCCATTTCAGTGCTAACTAATGTCACCCAGAGTTTAGAGACTCTGTGTTTAAATAATAAAAAGCAAACACTATAGTTTAAGGCATAATATATTTTTGTTGTTCCTAATAAACTTGCTTTTTCATTACTATTTTATTCATCTGGGGGCTACCTTATAACAATACCGCTGGTCTTATTTACTTTATTTGTTCAGACATAAATTATCTTGAAACCACTCTATAAAACGGATACTTCCATTAAGCGGACACTATAACCAGGAACGAATGGTGTCCGCTTTAAAGATATTCCACTGTATAATTATGTAAAGTTGGGAAAGTTCTAAATCTGATACTTCACTATCTAATGCCTAATTTGTAAACTACTGCGCATGCGTGACAAGTAAATTATCAGCTGTGCAGTTAATGATAGTTATAGCTAATTTCAAATTGTCTTGTTACATGTCGGGGAGCGAATAGTTTAATGCGTCCAGGATACGCCACGGGGTCGGCTTAGAAAAATGTACGGCGCCGCATATTTTTACTCGACCAACTTGGGATCTTGGCTTTAAATCTCTGCCCACCTTTGCTTTAACTATTGTTTCCACCTGCAAATTTCAATGCGAGGCAATTTTCCTTTCATAAATGGGCTAGAACATTTCCACAGTATTTAACAAGAGCTTGACTTCGTTACTTCTAATAGTATCCAAATAGATGAATACCATACTTTGAGTATGATTAAGTACTTGGTAGCTGTCATCAAACCTTCCCTCAAGACACCCTCAATGATGTATAGTAAACAATAATTTTGAAATAATCTGCTTCATTGATTGGTTGAGTGACCCGCGTTTGGTTGATAACGTTGTTTGCGCTTTACAAGAGGCTTTCTTGTTCAATTCTAATGACTTGTTTGATGTTCGCACATTTCTCAAAACTTCAGTCATTTCTATGTATATTTCTGCTGTCCTAATTTGTGCATACGTCTCTGCCAGGCTGTAGTGCTTTCCTAATCAAGGAAATGCCAGTTAAAATGTATTGCTCAACAAATTGAGCTACAAGCGTTTGAAAAAAGTCAAATGTATCGACTTGTATCGCAGTTTGGATGAGAATTCCTTTCAGCTGCTGTATATCTAACCATTCGTACTTCGACAAAATAATGGAGGTGTCTCTACACTGGACAACCATAATGCATACCATAGTTTTTGTACAGAACTTTTACTTTGCATAAATTTGTAAATCCTTGAATACTTACCTGAGGATGATTTTCTGTCGTCTTGTCAACAACAGTACCATAATTCTCATTACTGTTTTCATTTTGGTGAGAAAATGCATTACTTGTTCTCTCCAGTCTCCAGCGACTGTAGTGCCTCTTCTAATGGGGTATGTGGGTAGAGGTAGCACCTTTGCAACGCTGCTGCTGCACTCCACGCTCCGTAGAGTGGTCAAGATGCACTGGTCCTCACTCACCTCCCAACTCTCATGTGTCGGCTCCACGTGCCACACCCTGGTAACCGCTAAGCCACGTGAGGGGAGTGGTGTTTCCACTGCACCACTGGGCGGATGAACTGTTCACGAGTCAACGGCCAGGGCGGAAGAGGCCATGTGCTGACCCAACGGCCAAGTGGACTTACTGGAGGCGGCTCACATCATAATCCGTGGTTCCCGACTGCCAGTATCAGCTTGGAGAGGAGATAAGCGCCGCCAAGTTTTTCTAAGCCTACTGAATGCATATGAAGGGTGCAAACAGAAATCTCAATCTGGATCAGTCGAGGCCCGGAGCAACAACGACTGCGCTACCCATCCGAAACCTCCAGGGTGGGAGTGATAAGTTGGTTACTGGAGTGCAACGACAACAGCACTTGAAGCTGCCATCTCAACAAACAACCATCGGCACATGGAACGTTCGTACACTGAACTCCTGCGGGAAACTAGTCGACCTTGAACACGAGCTGGAAAGGTATCGTTGGGACATCATCGGGTTTTCGGAGGTCAGATGGACATGAATTGGTAAAACCACGACTGGCAATGGGTACAAGATGTGGCACAGCGGCTCTGAAGCCCAACACAGAGAAGGAGTGGCCTTTATCGTAAGGAAGGAGATCTTTGGTGCTGTCATCAGCTGGACTCCTGTGTCGAGCAGACCCATCTACATCCGTGTAGCAGCTCACCCCATGAATGTGACAATCATTAAAACATACGCCCCAACACCAGATCATGAGGATGAGGAGATCAAGGAGTTCTATGAACAGACTGAGTAACTCATCTCCAGAACACCAAGAAAAGATCTCACCATTATACAAGGCGATTGGAACGCCAAGGCTGGACCTGACACTTACACTCTCTGGCCAGGTACTGCAGGAAGATTTGGATGGGGGACGACCAACGAAAGAGGCCTGCGACTTTTGGAATTTGCACAGAAACATCGGTTGACTCTCGCAAACACCCTCCACCCACATAAACAGTCCAGAAGAACAACTTGGCATGCCCCGAACAGTGTTATACATAGCCAAGTAGACTATATCCTCGTTCCACAACGCTTTAAATCAAGCATAAATAAGGCAAAGACCAGAACCTACCCTGGAGCTGACATCGGGAGTGACCACGATATGGTTCTCTGTAACCTCAAGCACAAACTCCAGCGGAAGCGTTCTCCAAAGAGTACTCGAATAGGAATCGACCTGGAGAAGTTGTTAGATCCAAGAATTGCGGGAGAATTCCAGGCTGAAGTAGGAGGAAAGTTTGCGGTACTAAACATCACTGACTGTAGCACGACATTGGCAGCTAAAAACATTGCTCAGACTCTGACTTCATTTGCAGAGAAGATCTTAGGGAAACACAGGAAGAAGAAACAGCCATGGGTGGCAAATGAAATCCTAGTTCTTTGCGATGAAAGACGCAGACTTAAAGCAGAAGAATGAAGATTGCAAAAGAGGAGTGGCTGCAGTCAGAATGCAGAGCAATCGACAATGACATGAAGAGAGACAGTAGCAAGAAGGCCTATCATACACTGAAAGCACTGACAAGGACTCATCAAAACAAGTTCACAGCCATAGAGAGCAAGAATGGTGAACTACTCACAGATAATTCGGCCATTTTAAACCGTTGAACTGAGTACTGTACAGAACTATACAACCACCCCATCCAACCAAATCCAGGGGTTCTGCGAGTAGGGACCACACGTAGAGAGGGACATTTACCAATACTGCCCTCAGAAGTTGAGGAAGCCATAAGAATTCTTAACACCGGCAAGTCACCTGGTATTGACAATGTCCCAGGTGAACTCATTAAGCATGGAGGATAAGAAACTGTAAAGGCTTACACCAAACTGTGCCAGAGGATATGGGAAAGTAATGAATGGCGGGAGCACTGGACAGAATCACTCATAATCCCCCTTCCCAAAAAGGTGACTTGAAGAAAAACTATCGAACAATTAGCCTTATCAGTCATCCAAGCAAGGTACTCTTAAGAATCGTCTTAAATCGCTTGAAAGTGCAAGCAGAAGAAATTCTGTCAGAAGAACAGGCTGGCTTCAGGAAAGGTCGAGGCACAGTGGAACAGATCTTTAACTGCCGTCTCATCATAGAGAAACATCTTCACCATAAAAGAGACCTCTTCCACAACTTCATTGACTTCAACAAGGTATTTGACCGAGTCTGGCACATTGGCCTATAGGACTCGATGCTGAACTTCAACATCAGCAAAGACATTGTGCAGTCCATCCAGAAGCTTTACCAGAATGCAAGCAGTGCCGTGCTCCTGAATCATCAAACAGGAAAGCTCTTTGCCACTACCATAGGGGTAAGACAAGGATGCCTCCTTTCTCCAGTGTTGTTCAACACCTTCCTAGAAAGAATAATGCAAGATGCAGTGGTGAACCACCAAGCAACCATCTCTGAAGGTGGCAGGAGGATCTGCAATCTCCGGTTTGCTGATGACATTGACCTCGTGGCTAGTTCAAATACCGAACTTCAGGAGTTGACTACACGACTGGCTGATAGTGCACCATGTTATGGTATGGAAGTAAGTACAGAGAAGAGCAAGGTGATGATCAGCAGCAACAATGATGCCCACGCTAGCAACAATACGAACGGAAGGACAACTGGAAGAAGTCTGTAAATTTAAGTATCTTGGTGCCACTCTGACAAGGGATGGCAGCAGTAATGATAAGATAAGAATGTGCATTGCAATGGCAACATCAGCAATGGGAAGACTTGACTCCATCTGGAAATCTAACAACATCAGCTTTCAGACTAAGTTCAAGCTCTACAGCTCACTGGTTCTGTCAGTGTTCCTCTACAGTTGTGAGAGCTGGACAATGCTAAAGGAGGATGAAAGGAGAATTCAAGCAAATCTCACCGCAAACTCCTGGCCATCACGTACAGACAGCGCAGGACCAATGAGTATGTAAAGCGCAAAATGAAGCTGCTAGTTCACTCGAAACACTGCTGTCAACAGTAAAAAGGAAGCTAACCTGGTATAGGCATACCACACGGCTTGACACCATGGCAAAAATCATCTTGCAAGGTACGGTAGAAGGCGGCCGTAGGCTAGGCAGACCCAGGACAAGGTGGGGAAGCAACATCAGACAGTGGACAGGCCTGAGGCCCCAAACTATCCTGGATGCAACACAGGATCGCAGCAAGTGGAAGAAGATTTCTGTATCATCATCCCGCCGTATCCCCCCTACGACTCAACAGCAGTCACGGGACTGATGATGATGATGATGACGATGATGATGAATGCCTCTAGTTGTACCGATCACTCTGGCTTAATTCTATCCACTAAAACTACCTTTCTGAAATTGTCGCAGAGTTTCTTATACCATTTTTATGCTCTGTCTGCTCCAGTGGTTGCCAGGCTCAGCATATGTGAGGAGCAACTACCAAGTGTTACACTCTATCCTTGCCTAAAACGTTCTTGAAAAACCTATCCTATCTATCATACCTATCCTATCTATCCTACCTATCCTATCTATCCTACCTATCCTATCTATCCTACCTATCCTATCTATCATACCTATCCTAACTATCCTACCTTTTCTATCTATCATACCTGTCATATTCGTATTATCATCCTGTCTATCCTTCGAGCGAATATCTCCAAGAATATTATAAGTGGATCACAATACAAATAAAAGACCTCTATACAAAATGCCTATGATTTCTGTATTAGCAGCCGTGTATGTACAGCTTCACTATCCTTACACAACTAATGAAAAGCTCTTCATACGAAATGTTAAGGGATATACAAATTTCCCAATCAAGCTGACAGTCACATGGAAAGTATTTCACAATGTACAAATTTTGAGATCAGATGAGGATTAGTCCACCTTAGCATAGTATGATGTACACTTTCAAATTTTTAGCGTCAATTAAAACAAATGACTGTATTACTTTGGAACTGAGCTGATTGGCTGAAAAAATATATATAAGAGCAGTCATTGGTCTATCCCCTAGTTACCACGATTTGATTAGCTAAAAGAAAAAGATCGCCAAAATGGTGTCTTGTTTCAAACTAAAACTAAAACAATCTTTTGATAATAAACGGCGATTCCAAGTAATGGCTACCAAATAAACAGACAGATTACCAAAAGGATGGATTCTACAAATTTAGAAGTACATAGCCACACATAAGTATAACCCTTCTACAATTTAATGTTTTTCACTAAGTTTTAGCGGGCATATTTTGAGGCCCTTCTATAGAATCCTATCTATACTATCTAACCTATCCAGCTTATGTAGGCTATCTAGCCTATCTATTGAATCTCAAAACAGAAACACCAACATGAAAGCCATCGAAAATTCATGTTTCTGATAACATGACTGCGTGCATATTACAGCTATACGAGTTTATGAGCTTTTGATCGAAGAATGAATTTCAACTGAAGTTAGAGAAATTTTGAAAAGCAAACCATCACCTCAGGTGGGACCAGAAGCCACGACATTTTGCATTTGACATGAATGTTGCTCGTTGCTGAAATCTTTGAACAACGATCCATTTCAATGTGAATTTGAAACTCGTTTAGCATAACAGGCAGTACAATAAACAATCTCAACATTTCTAGACAATCTGATTAAGAATCTCTTCTAGTCAAATGTCTCTTTTTTCATGTATCACCGTAGTCAAAATGTACAATACTTTGGTTTACGTAAAATCTGTTTAAGTTGTCTTGTACAGAGACGACTTACGAAACGTCCGTACCTGATATCTCCTTAAATGACGAGGGAACTTTAACCGTAGACAAAAGGCGTCCCGCTGCTCTGGCGACCGACTAGGGCCGCTGCCTACAACCGCCAATCCTGCTCGACTAAACGTGAAGTGTGAACCACTTAATTATAAAGTTGCACATATTAAAGACTACTTGCAAAACAAAGAATATCTGCCAAATTCAGAGAAGTGACTACTGCATGGTGATATATTTAATACAACTATGCAGAGCACACTTTTGAAGCCTCTGAAAAGATGATTTCATTTCAGATTTATGCTCCTTGCTTCACAAATGTTGTCCTTATGCATTACTACAACCCAAAGTAAGAGAACAGAAATAACAAATACTTTACAAACTGTGGACTTCAAATTGAACAGCTCAAAATCTGCTTGAAAAAGTTTGGTTGTTAAGAAAGCCCTGACTGACAATGTAGATGAAACTTGAAAAACGCAAGATAATAGCATAGAATATATATTTTATTTGCCATAGTACACATTCAGTGCATCAAAATCGATTTATTTTGGTAAACAGGGAATAATGATATAGCTACCCGAAGTGCTATAACTTTTTTTGTAGCAAATTCGTTTTCTTGTGTAGCTGATTCCAATGCTAAGGGGGGATACACGACGTGATCTCCCTTTTGCCTCTCACTTACCATACAGGAAAACATGTATGTTACGCCGAAGGACTTCGCCATGGCAGAATGTATTTACGCTAACCTTTGGCGTACTTTTTTATGCTTTTAAATCAACTGCCGTTTTGCAGAATCGGAAAAACTCACAATTTCCTTTCGCGATCAACTTGTCAAATCGCGCACGTCTTACCAATCGCCAATAGTTGTCACGTACTGACTTTTCTCCTGCCTCTTAAGACTTTCTGGTGAAGGACAGCAGCTAGGTGGGCTTTTCGACAGTGGAAATGAAAACGTATAACCTAACAATTGTCATTGGGCAAGTGGGCGTTTTGTAAATAACGCCAAACCCCTAAAATTTAAACCAATAAGTGTAAGAATGGTCGCGTCTGTTGCATTTGCTCTTAAAACGTAATGGTTGAATGAAGCAATTAGCCTGTTTCGGGACCTTTTAATAGTCGAAGTTGTGCTGTAGCTTTCATGGGAGACGGCCTTGACCACACTCAATAGTTTTGGATTTGCTGTACTAATGCTTCTGTTTCTGCAGTGTATTAGAAATCATTTGTTCATTCGCCAAGAAAACAATCCAAACAACCTGACACCAGCTCGCTAGAAGGGAGCTAAGCCCCCCCCCCGAAACTCTTTATTTTCAGCAATACCCAGGCTTGTCCGAGGAATCTGCAGAAGGAAACACGACACGTACCTGAGTACTCGCACTGTCTGCCCTTTCGTTTTCGAATATAGATCACAATTATATTCATTAATTTAGTAAATCTGCCAAAAAACATTCATGATTAAATAGCAGTGAAACACTCACTAAAATATCACAGACGCTTGAGTCATGAACTGCTTCTGGAGTTACCAAATAGCAAATTGTTCTTCAAGTTGATACATCGAGCCTTGAGTATCGCTGCTCCAAGCTGCCATGGGAACACAGGACTTAGATGATTACTGTTTTTTTCAAAAGAGAGTTGAAAAAGCCACTAAGTCAAATGAGCCTTTGACACTAAATAGCTTAAAATATGATGGAAGGAAATTTTAACCGCAGAAGGTGGTGGTAGATATGTGGTGCTCACCGGGACGTGGCGCTCACCGGGACGTGGCGCCCACCAGGACATGGCGCTCACAAGGACGTGGCGCCCACCAGAAGATGGAGCCCACCAAAATGTCGAACTCACCGGAATGTGAAACCCGGGCTAAACAGCCCAATAGGAAAAGTCTATTAGTCATTCAACCCCATTTATCCACTAATGTTAATGAGTGTCTGTGTACTGGTATATACGCTTTACAAGCAGAACCTCTTGTACTCTGACAGCAACTTTGATATATTAGGACTGTTCAACTTCAACAACCATTGTTATTCGTTGCCTCATCATTTAAGTATCCTTAATGTACGTTTATTCACAATGCTTATAAAAACATTGTAATGCACGGTTGATCATTCTATGAAAACTGCGTCATAGAAACGCTTTAGTAATAAAAAAAGAGCCAGTAAATCTTACAGAACGAAGATGAAAACAAGATACGACAATTAATTAGTAGCGCTATCAAATATGTACCAAGGTAAAATAAAACATGACCAAATAACACGTTTCCACAAACTGTTTTTAAATACATACGCTCCATCCGACGCAAAATGATCATACAAGTCAATTTACAGTACAAAAACTCTCCAACATACGATCAATTTAGGAACGAAAAAGTACGTTACACTTTCCCCGCACCAAGATGGAACTTAACAGTTAAACCCAAGTTAATTTACAAGAAATAAAAAGCGTGCTTGATCCAAACCGCAGCGTTTGAAACTAAAATCCGATGAACACAATCTCCGCACTGTTGCAATAGCACACCCGCGGACAACGCACTTTTAACTCCAGCTAGTTACATAACAATTCAATACCATTCTTCACAAAAATATATTAATATAGGGCCAGGGCTTTACTTCTCTACTATTTCTGAGGCATTTATCTAAATTATGCTCACATAAATCAAATACCCACAGTTTGTAGACGTTCTCATCACTCTACTTGTGACGATAACAAACCCCGTAAACCCTTCGAGGGAAATGGTTTTTAAACGGAACCAAAATGAGTATGCTAAAATACCAAAACCAGTACACACCTCGCTATGCTTGTCATGTCGGGTACTCATAGCCACACTTCAAATTGTAAAACTAAACTTAAGAATCAAAATAACAAACATAAAAGATGAAGCGTTTCATTCATCATGACCTAAACAATACTAAAAGCTTGTTAACAGGTTGGTGAAAATGTATCAATCATTTATTCGTTGCTATGCTTTTTTACGGATTTAGATTTCTTTCTGCGTCTTTCAATAGATCTATTCTTGCTTTTGTCATTGTCCTTTTTCTCTGTTCTGATTCGTTCTCTCCTTGCTCGTTTGGGCCCAGTTCTCATTCCAGTGCCTATACCTCATTCTCTCGCTTGACTAAGGCCTTGTAGGTCGAAACTTCGCCGACGATTCGCTATCTTCTTCAAAAGGGCGGTAAAGTTACAATTTTTTCTACTTTAAAGGTATGAACTAGCCCCACGCCAATGCAATTTTGTGAATCAGTCTTTCTACTAGCTAACATTTGTTCCAGTAACCTCGGACAAAAGTGCAATTGTCCTCCTTGGAGGCCTCCTGGCGTTGACAACCACGCCATTACTGACCAGACACAAAGGGATTTTATCATCTCAGTGACAATAGGAGGGCCTGCAGGGTGCAAATTAATAACGAAACTACTCTAAACGACAGAGCCAAGACCAGGGGTGAATTCTACTTAAGCATTCAAAAGTACAAACATTAGTGTGAATATTGGCACAGCACTTGTCGGAATCAAAAAGACAGTGGCTGCTTATGTAAGTTTACGTTTTCTTATTCTTTTTTGGCCTGCGGTAAGGATCAAACTGGTGCAATGTATGAATGAAAGTGTGCTAAATATAGTATTAATATGCAAATAAGAAATACATTGAAATACTAACTTTAATAAAGGACACGTAGATGGACACAAGTAAAAAAAGGAACAAGTAAGCGCTCAAAGCAAAGAGCTTTCTAGCGCATGCCTAGACTACTATTTACAGAGACGACCAAAACCTTTTGTATCAATGTTGCCAGTTCAAGGCACTAATTACTATATTTACTGACATTTAATAAGCATCATGATCAGGTAGAACTACAAAGTACCATACCAGTTACAAAAAAACCACATCATTACACAAACACGAAACAGCTGCACACAACAATTAATACAGACTGCACTGCGTAATGGAATAACCAAGCCAATCACAGTTACTAACGATGAACCGCGATTAAGAACCGCAATGAACCGAGATTAAGAACCATAATGACTACCATTGCTACTGCAACTATTACAAATAACAACAATCAAAAGTTATTGCTAATCTTCGAGGTCAAAAATGCTACAGAAGAGAATTCCCAATCAAATCCAATGCATCAAGGGCAAGGTTAATATCATAATCAGGGCATCTACTCTTATCTATGTGCAAGATGTATCATAAGATATTCCTCAGACCAATTTTTCCTTTTTTGGACTGAAAAATTACGACCTCTAACGTAATACGAGGCACAGTAATATAAAATACTATACTCAGATAGTATCCCACTTAACTTCGTGCACTGTGAGATGCGGATGTTACATTCTGCACAATGCGGGGTTGTCAATCTCTTTGTAGTAACCAGATTCGTATCCACGTATCACCACCCCAAAGCTGTTTTGCATAACTGAACGTTACTCATGAACGAAAAAAATGTTACTGGCCACAAAATAAATGGTGTACGCAAAAAAAACCGATTCAAACTTTTCTTTAGTCGTTTCTTTAATTAATTTTAGTATTTCAATAAACATCTTTGTTTGAGCAACATACTGATAATAAACCAATCGTGTCAACGACTTAGTTGGCGCGCTAACGACCATGCACTATCGCTATTTCGGCCTCAGTCAACAAGGTCGTCGTGTAATCTATGACTCATCAACCAGCATAAAACCGACAAATGTGAAAGCAAGAAAACATTTATGAGCAAATTCTTATTATTGAATACTTGATCCATTTTAATCCAAAATAACTAGATATAAGAAACCACCGAATAAAATCAATAGTTCAAATAAACGTTTTGCAATGATCTGCTTCCACTACAAATTGGTCAGAGAAGACTGAGGCGGTTTAGCATCGAGGCAGAAGAGCCTTTGTGTGGAATAAAAAAATTACGATTACCACAACAGTCAGACTTACTATTGCTGAAACACTCAAGGAAAAAAATTGGCTAGGTAAATTCCTTTTTTATGCAAGGTAAAGTAAAGTGTTAAATAAATGGATTATCGAAAGGGTGCTATCTTCTGATACTTGTGGCCAATTACAAACACTGCTGAGTTGTGAGTGCGATGTGGTCAAAAAATTCTAAAAGTATGGTCAGTTGTGCTCAAATCGTTGGCTTCTGTGGATCACGTACACCATGTGCTAAAGATGGAACGTGCCCCCATTTAACAGCTGTTCCATGTAAATTAATACTAAACTAAGTCATTAAACAGCCTTCGTCTCTATTGGTAACGTCAGTGCTTAAAGATTATCACTTACAGGACATCATGAACAAGATAAATGTGGCTTTTCTCTTGATTCTGACCTGCTGTCAGTGACAGATTAATTAATCCATGTGTACACAAGTTAACAAGCTGAAGTTGTGGCATGTAACTAATAGACCCTTATTTGACAACCTTGATGAAAGGCAGCTACAAATGGCGTTTGGAACAAAAACTTAGACTGACTGCAATTTGGAAGTGAATGATTGAGATTCCTCTTCTCTTCATACGCACACAGTTCCTTTCACTTTCATCGTGCGAAGCTACATCTTATTCAAGAATGTTATTCATCTGACACATTTTACCTTTAACCATAATCATCCTCACTTACAGGGAAAACAGCAAGCGAAAGTGCTGACATGACCATTTTCTTATAAAGTAAACTTCAACCAAAGCCTTTTCCAACCTCTACCCCAACAGCATTGACCCTATTAATAACGATAAATCCATGAATACTACGCCGAATAATTATGATTAAAAGTAAGCAACACCACATATAAAACTTCCTTTACTGAGCCAAAGAATTCCATCCTCTCTTGCAAAGGTTCAAATCAAATCTGAATTTTGCCCACGAATTTCTTACGTCAAATATTGACGATTTAACCTTGCAACTTTCATTGTTTTACCATGGTAGAGACCGGGTTCCAGTTGCTGTCTACGTAGTCATCAAACACAATTCAAATAATACGAGACACTATTATTCGTCTTCCGACAGGCAGATAAAGTTAGAAACTTAACTGGAATGAAACATATAGCAGTCGTTACATGTCTCAAGATGTACAAACCATACTTTACCAAGGATGCCTCTGAAATACTAATTACATCTTTCAAAGGCCAACAATGAACTGCCTTTACCGCTCCATGACGGAAAAATTCCGGTTAACAAGATGCATATTGGAAATCGATTAAAAAAACTCGCTACTAGAAATCGACAAAAAGAGAATCGAAAATGTGCGAAAATTGGTTTATAGCGAAAAAAAATTGATTAGCAATATCTCCCTTAACACAAGCCAAGGCAGATTTTACGATATTAAATCTCGTGTGTTTGTATTCTCCAGCAAATTAATGTCTCTCTACTCACGTGGTCTGTACCTACATCTCAAAGGTCATGGACTAGCTAGCTGAGACACCATCCTTTTTCAATAACGATATCTACCAATTAGAATCCTTCCAGCTGAGAAAGAAAACAAGAGAAACTGCTATCTAGTGCTCCTTTTAAATCATAGGCATTCCATCTAGGTCATCTCTTCTGCCCCCATGGCTGCGAGCAGGCGCTGGACCTCGCGGTGCACTCCTCGGCATTCCCCCAAGAGTTCTTGAAGGTTTGCTCATCTCTTTTTCAGGGTTACTACTTGGTGTTACTTGATGACAAAAGTATACAAACGATACCATAAATGCCATGAGTATAAGAACACAGATGATAATGACAAACCAATACTTTGCCAACCATTCTTTAATTCCTAAAAAAATGTGATTGTTAAACAAAATTTAGTTATATGCATAATACGCGTTTATAATTTGACTTCTAAAATCTCAGTTCTAGCAGGCACACAGTATTATATATCAAATTAAATATAATAATAAAATATCAGTATCAAATATATGTTATTACGTTTTCGCCAGAAAGGCCATGAGACACGCCTCTAACATTCCATGTGAGCAAAGCACACATTCATTCATTTGAAATGGGAATGTCTATCATGCAAGAAATATACAGTGTGAAATGCATATCAAGCAAGCAATACACAATGTGTGAAATGCCTATCAAGCAAGAAATACACAATGTGTGAAATGCTATCAAGCAAGAAATATACAATGTATGAAATGCCTATCATACAAGAAATACACAATGTATGAAATGCCTATCATGCAAGAAATACACAATGTATGAGATTCCTATCATGCAAGAAATACACAATGTATGAAATTCCTATCAAGCAAGAAATACACAATGTGTGAAATGCCTATCAAGCAAGAAATACACAATGTATGAAATGTCTATCATGAAGAAATACAGTGTGAAATGCATATCAAACAAGAAATACACAATGTGTGAAATGCATATCAAGCAACAAATACACAATGTGTGAAATGCATATCAAACAAGAAATACACCATGTATAAGATTCCTATCATGCAAGAAATACACAATGTATGAAATGCCTATCAAGCACGAAATACACAATGTGTGAAATGCTATCAAGCAAGAAATACACAATGGATGAAATGCCTATCATGCAAGAAATACACAATGTATGAAATTCCTATCAAGCAAGAAATACACAATGTATGAAATGTCTATCATGCAAGAAATACACAATGTGTGAAATGCCTATCAGGCAAGAAATACAC
>JANTCA010084013.1:0-14285 GCA_024741275.1 Chironex yamaguchii | reverse complement strand
AATCACATTCAATCCAAATTTATTTTTACTAAGCATGACGATGTCAAGAGTTCCACAAGCAGGAATCTCAAGCCATCATCTGAAAAAGTAATGACATTTAGAATCAAGCGCATTTTTAACCCAAGTAATATTAAGATCACAGATTGTTAAGTGCCATGTTAGCTTAGGCAACAAATATCTTTGACAGAGTAACAATTTGTTTTGGGGATAAAGAGGAAGTGAATCAATTTTGTTTAAAATTGTATCACATCTATCGATTAAGATTTCTTTGTGCTTGGAATTTTCCATTTGGAAATTAAAGTAACGACCAAGATATCGAAATTATCATTTAGTTGAAAAGCTGGAACTATTTTTCCACTAATGTAAAGCTTTGGCAGAACTTTGACAATTCCAAAAGACATACATTTGTCGACCCGTAAGGACATTCAACACCATGTGCACTAAGAAGTAAAAGCATTCAATAGGATTTGATTTTCATATTCCTGACCTGTTAATACAGCAGCATCGTCCGCAAATTGGTACCAGTGTCGAAGTTGGAGTAATGGTGAAAAGGAATATCTTAATTGTGAGAATTTCTCTGTTTTGATATACTGTATAAAGGTATTGATTAATAAATGGAATATTAATGGACGTAGGCGATCACCTTGTAGCACACCCCTTCCTACATGTACAAATTCGGTTTTAAAGTTTTTGCAGGTCAAAGACGTGACGAAATCATGGAAATTATAAATTCAAGGATATTGTGATATCTCAAAACAAAAGGTATTAAAGTATGATCAACCTCACCGAAAGCATTTTTTAGATCTAGGAGAGTCACAAACACTGACCTTTGCTTGAGTTTGGCTTTTTCAATGTTGTAAGCTTAATGAGCAATATGTTCAAATGTGCCTGATATTCCTTTTATAAACCCTTTTTGAATCAAAGTTTCAATAATAATAATAACAATATGATCTAAGGAGAGTGGATAAATGAGCATCACCCAGATAGGGTAACTGAGAGTGAATATGTGAAAATTCTATGGGATATGACAATACCATGTGATCATTACATCGAAGCTAGGAGACCGGATATTTTAGTTGTTGAAAATAATAGTAAGAAAGCTTTGATTATTGATATTGCCTCATATGGAGATCATAATGTGAGAGAAAAGGAAAATGAGAAAATAGTAAAGTATCAAGACCTCAAAAGGGAGATTATGAAATTGTGGAACCTAAGGAACGTGGAGGTGATACCTGTGTTTGTTGGAGCTCTAGGTTCAGTCAGTAAAAAGATTGGACAATACCTGGAGCAAATTGGGATTGATATAAGGATCGGATTATTACAGAAGACAGCTTTGTTGAGAAAAGCAAAGATCTTAAGAAGTGAGTTAGAGACCTAAGAAGAGAACTACACAAAAGACCCTTGGCCATAGGTGATGGCCCGCTCTTTTGACTATATTCGGTATATGATCTGCCTGAGCTAGAAGGCTATAATAATAATAACAATAACAATAACAATAATAATAATAATAACAATAACAATAATAATAATAATGATAACAACAATAATAATAGTAATAATAACGATGTGTTTATTTGTTTACGACGTTAAAACACAATTGCAAGTCTCAGGTAAGTTGGAATTGACTACTTACAAACCTAAATAACACAATATTTCCAAGAATTACAATTACGTTTCCTGAACTTTCATTAGTTCTGGACGTGTCCATTCTTCATTTCTTCAGTAGAAGACGTAATAAGTATGTCTTACGCCAATCTTCATAATTCTTTTAACGATGTAGTTTTTGCATTTTAGTCGTATCCTAAATCTTATAACATACCGATGAAATCTTCTGACGTTTTAGCAATTATCCCAAGAGTGCTGATTTAGAGGTTGATGAATTTGACTTGTTCATACTGATTTGGCAGCTCTTTAATCAAGTTATCATACTTTTGCTGCTTACGTACAGGGTTATCGACAGTAAAACTAAATATGTTGTTAGGCATATGACATTAAGTGAAAGCCCAAGGGGGGTCAAGTGTTAATAATTGAGTAATTAGTCACAATTAAGAAGAAGCCTTGCGAGATAAGACGGTTTTAAGGTCTGCCCTGCTGCTCTGTAAGAAATGCTTTTAAGGACATCCTCTGTGTTCTTATAGACATTATACTGAATATTCGAGAAAGATGATGTGGATTTCAATAGCTCTCTTATATCCTCGTTTAAAGATGTTCTTAGGGCATTATGACACACTGTATGGTACTGGTAATATCTGATAGAGGGGAGATGGAGGTTTAAGCTAAATTTGTTTCTAAAAAGAAAGATGTTGCTAAAAGATGCAGAGATTGGTATTTCAAGCCATTTACGCAGGTAATAGGAGACTACATTATCAAGGTGCTCAGATACTCAACTCAGAAAACCGTTTGAGGTCAAGAGATTCTTGGGAGCAGATAGCGATGGTAAAGCATTAACTTTTGGGAAGTAAGGGAAGAAGATCAATTTTTGACATAATATATTTAACAGTGTTGGTGAACTCCGATGTGTGAATCTGGTTAGACATTTCCAAGTCAAAATGACGACCCAAATAACGAAAACATTCTCCCTGTTTTACAGTTGGGATTGGCTTATTATTGAGAAAGAGCTTTGCCTGAACTTGTACAGATCTTGTTATAGAAGTATTTATGCCAAATGTCACACATTTGTCCACTCTAATGATCATTACAGGCCATTTACGCCATATTAAAAAACGATTTAGAAGTAACTGGTTCTCATACTCTTGCCCACTGATGACTGGTGCATCATCTGCAAACTGGAACCAATGAACTGGATTTAAGGACGATGTACCTTCTGTAAAATACCCTAACTGACGGAATTTGTCGCATTTATTATGTTGGATGAATGTTTTGAACCACAAGTTGAAGAGAAATGGACTTAAGCAGTCACCTTGTAAAATACCACGTCGAATAGGAATAAATGAAGTAGAAAAGTTTGTAGTAATAATAGACGTAGAGAAGTCGGTATATAATACTACCACAAATACTGCTTAATGCAGGTCAAATTCACCACATCATCTATATGCACTCTTGGGCTATTTGGTAATTCATCCGATTTGGATTACAATACCAAGGCAAGACTAAATCACCCTTAGAATCATGAGCACTACTACAAGAACTACTTACAACATATTGTTCTTTCAAAATAAAGGATACAGAAATGCATAACTGTATTCTTGCATCTTCATTATCTAAATACCATCTTATCATATTCTGTTTAGGATTCAAGTATACAAGGATTCAAGTATGCAAGTTACCTGCAAAGGAAGAGTTGCAAATGTGCTCTAATGTTAAAATGAAATAAACAGAGTTTACACATACATAATACCAGTTCCACTACTTCTACTACTACCACTACCACTAATTCTACTGCTACCACTACTACTACTACTACTACTACTACTACTAATACCTCCATCTCCCTTCTATTAAATATTGCCAGTGCCATACAGTGTGCCATAATGCTCTAAGAACAATCTCCAAACGAGGATATGAGACCTATGGAAATCCACATCACCTTTCTCGAATATTCAGTATGATGACTATAAGAACACAAAGGATGTCCTTAAAGCATTTTGTACAGAACAGGAGGGCAGACTTCAAAACCACGATATCTCGCAAGGCTTCTTCTTCTTAAATGTGACTAATTACTCATTATCTACACTTAAATCTCTTTGGGCGTCCACTCAAAGTCATATGCCTAAGAACATCTTTAAATTCACTGTTGCTATATCAACAACACTCTGCCAACAAAATCTAATCTCTTTAAATGGGGCATTTCATCCACTGCAGATTGCTATCTTTGCTTATGCGCGAGTCACGTCTTCATGTAGCTTCTGGTTGCAAGGTGTATCTTGAACAAGGTCGCTTTGCATGGCGCGAAGACTCTATCCAAAATTTCAATACTTGTGCTTTGGAATCTGCAAATAACACAATTATCTATGCTGATCTTTCTGCGTACCTCCGTCCCTCAGTCATAACTGGGCATGAATTAAACCCCGACTTTCTTTTACCATTATCTAGTAAATGTCTATACATCCTGTTGGCTTTGAATCAAATCTGTATGATAACTCTCTACGTAAGCAGCAAAAAATTGATAACTTGATTAAAGAGATGGCAAATCAGTATGAACAAGTCAAATTCGCTAACCTTTCAATAAGCACTCTTGGGATATTTGGTAAAACGTTTAAAGATTTCATCAGAATGTCAAAAGATTTAGGATACGACAATAATGCAAAGAACTACATCGTCAGAAAAATTATGCACATTGTCAGAAGACCTACTCATTACCTATTTTGTTTAACAAATAAAGAATGGACAAATCCAGAACTAATGAACTTTTAAGTAATTCCAATTCTTAGAAATATTGTGTTTTGTAGGCTTTCCATGTTAAAGATTCAAGTAGCCATTTCCAAGTTACCTATAAAGTGAAACTTGCAATTGTATTTTAATTTCATAAAGCAATAAACTGAGTTTACACTACTACTACAACACTAATACTGCTACAACACTACTACCACTATTACAACTACTACAAGTACTACTACTACTACCACTACCAGTACCACTACTTCTACTACTACTACAATTACTACCTCTACTACAAATACTGCTACGAATTCTCTACATAATATGTCACTCTATCACCATGTAATCATTAGGTATTTAGTTAATCAAAATGTTAGAGGATCTTGCTAGGTCAACAACAAAAAACCATTACCAAGAACATCACCAAAAGTTTCTATAAGGACAACTAACTAAATATCAGAAAAGAAATGAGTTCAGATCTTATGAAACCTTAAATCAAATCATTGTAAACATGTATTCTTATTGGTTCTACATTCATCTCTTAATTCTGTGTTTAGGATTCAAGTGGCAAATTGCATGTCTCATGTAAAGGAGACTTGCAATTGTATATTAACGTCATAACAAAATAATAATGAATTTTATACTGTTAGAACTGCTAGTAGTGTTACTATTATCACTTCATTCTTCGTTATACAAACAACATTGATAAACAGTGTAAAGTTTCTTAAGTTATTTCCACAACTACTCATTTCTGTCTTCGCTTGATTCCCGGCTCTCTTACTCATGCAGGCAATATCAGTAAAGTGTATCTTGACAAGCACAGTCACTTTACATTGTATCGCGCATCTGCTGTTAATTTCATTACCTATGGAGTATAATCTTTGAAGGGGCAATGTTATCTATGCTGTTATTTCAGCATTCCACAGTCCATCAGTGAAAAATGAAGCTGTCTTACGACTTGAATTTATCCTTTCTTTATGGAATAAATGACGTGGAAGGTGACTGTCGGATAAACTGTAGAATACCACGTATTTAGTAAAAGAGTTCATTAAGGGGATACCAAGGGCCAAATTCGTCAATCTCTCAAGCAGTATTCTTACAGAGTTCAGCAAAATGTCCACAGGGGCACACATAAGGTGGGTGTGACACCCCCAATCCTCGCTCAGTCGGTCCAACTCGGTCCACAGGCTCGGTTTTATTACTCTTAACATATTTCTTGGCCTAAAAAATATTTTTGTCGGCATTAGTTATGGCTACAATCGCACATTGGCGTAAATGAAGTAGAGAGATGTTTAGTTGCCTGAGGCGGCTGTCATACAATGTTCAAACAATGGACATTAGACAAATGTCCTGCCGTGCACTAATTGATAGATCGATGGTCTATAGCGTCTAGATGCAGTTGACAAAGTGCCCTTCAGTCAGAACCTTTTTTAACAACGTGTATCCACAGTTTAGACAATGATATTTAGCAGCAAAAAGATAACAGAGTAAAATGCAGTAAAGGTGAGAATACTGTTACAATTTGATATGATTTGGGTTCAATGAGCAGCACTAAAATAGCCTCTTAATCGAGCCCTTGAGTTGATTTATTGGAGCTCGGCCTTGGTTGCTTATTATCCAGTTGCTTTTTAGAAAGAGCCTATAGTAGACCCATCAGTTGTATCTAGTAGTATTCCATTATACAATTGATGACTTAAGCCTGTTTTCAGGGCGTCCATTTTTGCACAGTAACTCGGTTACATCAACTCTATATATTTTCGTGACGTGGTTTACAGTGGCACAGTATGTGCTATTAATAATGTAGCAATACACTAAATTGGTCCAAAGTTCTCTGAAGTCAAAACGTTGGTCCAAAATTTTGTAACAACACCACCCCACCCCACACAAAAAAAAGTTGATTGGAATGTGCGCCCCTGAATGTCCACAGATTTTACTGGCATATTGTATCACTACAAGCTTTCCTTGTTAATTATTTTATCTATTGGAGTCTGTCTACATTAAAACAAGAAAACCAGAGCTCCGTAAGGAGAACGATTTTGATGTTTCATATGATTGGCATGTTTCCTAGAAGCCTTCTTCATGTCTCTATACTTTCCTTCCTGACGTTTCATACGCTGAACAATGTCAGACGAAAAAGGCTCTCAAGTACGTTTTTAGCGCAATGTCGCAAATTTTCAGGGGGATTGTGAAGTTTTGTACCACAGAAAGATTGCTCAAGCATTTTTATGTGCTATACATAAACTACAACTTAGCTGTACGGAAGAACTAGAATTGTATTTTAATGTTATAACAAAATCAATCGACTTTATAACAACTAATACCATTTCCATCACAACTACTATACTGATGCTGGGATCAAACCTAACTCTACTATAACTCCACAATTATCAGTCATACTTTTGCTGTTATCAACGATATATTGACTCGCCTCAATCCGACCACATCAAGCAGACAATCAAGAATAACTGTAACATATAGTCTGTTGCTAAACAAGTGAAAACATTTTCTACTTCTGCCACTACTGCAAAAAGTATCAACCAACCTTGAAACTCATTAAGCATTACTATTACAGCTCCCCCTCGCACCAAAAAAAATCTGCATCTTACAAACTAAGTAACGTACTGTATCCCACACTAAATACTTAAGCTATTGGGATGCGCCTACACTGACAAATGCGTATAATTCGTGATGGGAACCCATATGTGCATTTCTTGCTTTACAGCAATGAACTTGTCATCATGAGACATCAACAAGAGATTGGCTTCTGGTCACCTCAGGTTAGAACTTCGGATCTCCTGCACATCTACTGTTCATTAAAGGCAAATGAGGAAAAGTGTATTTGTTGGGTTTTGGGGTCGTTTACAGTATCGTGGGTGGCCTCACTAGGAGGGTCAACGACTAAGAGTGAAGAAAATTAAATGGGCAGCATCTGACTTTTTCGGGTTGTTTCCCTAACTTACACCACGATCAACGCGATCGGCAAATTCAAAACAAGGGAATTCAGTAAGTGGATTCCGACGTCTCTCGCTGCCAATATAAACTAGAAATAGTGAATTCCCTAGCCACTTCTATTGAAAGGAACAATATATATCTCATGGCTTGATTAACTGAACTGTCATCAACAATTTCTAAAGAAAAAGCACCCTTCTGTCACTTAATGTCTTTGTATTCATCTATTTGCCTACACAATTCACTGTAAATTTATTGCCTGTTGAGTTTATTGACAAAGAGGCCGTATTAGTACCAGCACAATAAAATGTTGCAGTAAATTGAAAGAGTGCAATCTGCAAATTTCAGCATCAGAAGCTTGGTGCAAATAACATAAAGCCCACGGTAGATTTTTGCGCTGTTGACACGTGATTTAGCTTGACTTGCTGCGCCTTTCGCATGACTCAACTTCTGCGCCAGGCAGGGTTCAAGATAAGACGATTAAATTAACGGTGGAAATATGCATGAACATCAATGTGTTTTAAACCAGAGAGGGTTGACTGACAATTGACCAGCAGGGCAGATTATCCTCTCGAGAACCCTGTTTTTAATTATACAATTCAAGTTTAGTATTTTATGATGAATTACCCCACGTAAACAAATGGGGAAAACTTGACGATCATCTGAAAAGCGATAGGGTACAGACAAACAGGAAACACATTCTAAAACACCTTTTCACTTAAAAAAACACGACTGGAAACATTTTGGAAAATACCCCCAGTCTTAGACAACTGTTAAGCAGAACAGAGACGAACTGTTTTTCGATACAAATGCACCTGTGAGCACCTGTAGCTCGTCACTGTGTACTCACTCACTACAAATAAACAAAGAGGCCATGACAAGGCTGTCCATCTTAAAAACCAAATTACGGCCAAAGGTGAACAACAAGCTAGCTCGAACTTGTCCTACTCTATCTAGGCTTTTTTGACACGTATCACACTTACGTAGCAAGGCTTCCAGCTCTCATACCGAGATTTATCGTAAGGAATTAAAACATGATACTGTCAAGCAAATCACTGACAATTAAGTGCATGCAAAACCTCAAGTGACAAGGTTGCTGAAACGGGAATGCCAACAGGAAATTAACATTCCCATTTTAACCTTTGAAACTGCAAAGGACTTTTCTAACACGTCAACAAAACAATACAGATGGTTTGAAATGAGGAGCCTTTAACAGCTAAACGTACCTGTTTGGCGAAAGCTTGAATGTCCTCACTGAATGATTCTGACGAACAAACATCACCTCCAACTGCATGTGGATCCCTTGGAGTACACGTTGCAAGCTCGCATTTCTCAAACACCAATGCCAGTAAAGGAAAAAGAGGATGGCTTGAAGAAAAGATTAAATGGTTTATCAGAACTGGATTTTGATTTGTAATAAAAATACTAGGGCTAGGTCATAACAGGCACAGCTAAAACTGATGACAGTGATATCTTACCTCCATCGATGGACAAACAAAAATGTTAAACCTCACTTGACGTTTTGCTACTGTGTCATTCCCCTCTTGACTTAGCTGTACTGTCGTTTGCGAAAGTATTACCTAGTTCATAATTTCTTAACACACAAGTGCTGTATCAAGTAGAAAGGATCAACTGATAGAATAGCTACAATAACATGTTTAATTCACGTGCTTGCTGACTTCAAGCAAAGTATGTTTTGAAAATGGCTCGCATCCTCTTTGGAGCTCTAAGGAGAGAGGCAAGAAGAAATCAACCTCAACAATCTCACTTGTTGAATGTTTGTTTACTTCTAGGGCGAACTTGTTCCATTCACTCAACTTATAACATTAAGCTCTAATAATTCTTATTAACTAACTTTGTAAACTTAATTGAGCATTTTGTTAAAGTAAAGAGTTCCTTCTGAAATCTCAATTAATATCATGAACAGGCAACGAGATATGTCCATGTAATGGCTGGTAATACGTGCAGTGAGTGACAGGTCTTGAAACGATATCGACTGTTTGCATCAGAGAAAACCTTTAGAAATTTAAATTATGGCGCCATTAATTGCAGCTTGTTATATGGGTGAGAAGTCCATGCACAAAATAGTGTCATTCCTGACAAAATGAAGTTCGGTGCAAAAGACAACGAGAGTTTATCCTTCCGTCTCTCGAGTTGAAAAGCAAAAACATTGCTTCTCTCCATTGTGAATTGTGAGTGTAACGAAAATTTATTCCCTCAGTTTACCAACAAACCGTCGAGCAAATTACCTGACAATATTCAATCCTATGCTAAAGCCATGAGTTGTCAGCGAGCACACGAGAAGGGAACTCCAAGTTTTCAGTGCCTAGTTATTAATCAACGAAGACATGAGTATCTCTCGCTATCGATAACTCAAAATTATGAGTGACAACTGAGACTACAGTATTTTTCGGCGGATGATTAAACTTGTCTATCTTGATCGTTTACAACTCTTTACAATATTGATACAGAAGATTTGAGTCAAAATATCTACCATCCTATCGTCACCGCAAAAAATCGAACTTGATCAAGAAAAATGAGCGAATTCATTACAGAAGGGTGATGATAGATAATGTGGAGATGACGTGAAAACAGTCCATTTTCAACAGTCAAGGGTTTGCTGAGAGAAATGAGAGTCGAAATTAATCTTAAATGCTGCTATTCACAACTGTCATATCAACTCTTTGTTAGCTTACTAACGCTGTCTACACTTTTCGAGGGAATAGCTCACTTACCCGTAAATTGTTTCTTTGTCTCGTTTGATCTGATTGTCAGGTGGGGTACATATCGAAGCGGGACCTTGAGAACTTGATTGGAAAGAGTAGCTCGTAGACGGAGAGGCCATACAGGACGAAGGAGAAAAGTTCATACGTTGCATTCCAGTAAGAGAACCATCGTTCGGAGAAGAATGAGTGTTCGACGATGAAACCTCGAGCGAGCTGAGGCCGTACGAAGGCGCCAGAGCATTACTGACCTGAAGTAAAAACGAAACACACGATTAAACGCTGGCTTAGAAGTAAGATAACAATACACACTGTCCTTTGTCAAGGTAAACATGGGCATCATCTAGATTTACTATCAAATCCCAACAATTTGAAACAGACGAAAGATAAATAAAATAGTTGTAAACTCCAGACAAATTTGCGAAGACGCCGTGATCTTTGCGTGAAATTGACAATTATGAAGACAAGATACAATGTTGGAGATCATGAGATCTCGGTGTGGAGACGTAACTCCTCTCAAGTGGGAACATACGCTTACTAAATTACTAACCCTTTGCGCCATATGAATTTTTCAATGGGCCGGTGTATAACTCAACAGATCAGTCGAGAACTTTTTGTTTTTATGCCTGCGGTCAGACAAAATACTATAGAATTATGTCAGCTCAATCACATCACACAGTTGGTAATTTTACCCTGCATTTTGACCCGTCGACTTGATCACCGTAAAAATGAGAAGATAAAATGAACGACGTACAAACATGTCAAACCACTTCACAGTCAGCATGGTCAGTCCCTATCCCAGGATGTCAATCACAATTAGGTTGCTAGGGCAACTTCATCCTCCATGCAAGGGGAATTTATCAACAGTATCCAGCTTACTCTGGCACCATTCTTTCACAACTTACTGCTCACTGTTATTGTTGGAGGACTAATCCTGCCATTTGATCGAAAATCCGATCATTAAATCAGATGCTACAGGTATTCACGACTAGGTTCTAATTTTATTTACTCGTCACCGCATCATCAAGCTTTGAAAGTTGTGTTTTAAGTGAGAAATGTTGTGATAACCCGTTCTGCGTCATTGAGAAGTTAAAAATTAAACAAGGTGGGCAATAAACAAAGTCGTATTTGATTACAATACCTCAGCGGCCATGGTTGGTTCCTAGATTTTCAAACTCATTGTATCACTGTAGTTCCTCTCCAGAAAAATAGGGCGCTCGTTTGTTTAAGTGGGATTTGATTTCTATTCCAAGGACGACTTCTGTGTTGACACTTGGCAGGTTATTGTTTACATTTAGCTGTCTCTGTATTTACTTGTCTGGTTTAGACTTTAACACGTGCTTTGCTGCTTTCGTAATCGCTGTCCTTGATGCTAGCCCATCACGATAGACACTTCGAAGGATTAGCACAAGTAAATCACAACCAAAGTTTAAATTTGAGGACAGCACATTCTACTTATACAAGAGCTCTCGCTAGTACGTGGAGGACGTGTCCCAGGGCATTTGACTTCGTCACTCAAATTTACAAACTGACAGCAAGTAAATATACTAAATAGTCAAAACAAAGGCCATGGCGCACGATAAGTTGTGGTGTCAAAACAGACACGGAACTCAAACCTTTGTGTTATTTGAAGATCATAAAATAAAAATTAGATACTAAAACATCGTCATCAAAAATCTGTGACGAACGTGTGATCAAAATTATCACATGACGTTCTTTACGACTTTGCTGGAACAAAGAGGTTAATTAAAGTAGTACATTACTCGAAGTTTCGGGTCTCACAAGTTTCATGTGCACGATATGATTCACGGTACCGTCACTTTATAAGTATTTTAATTTACCTACTATTTTAAATCTACAGTAGAAGGAGGATATATATATATTTGGATGATGCAATATCCTCACATCCGGCTCGTGCAATATCACTAGTTTGAAATGACCACATGCTTCATTAACTTTGAGGTTGCTCAGTTCACACATTTCTGTGCAACCATGCTCTGTTGCAGCACAAATCCTGTTGGGGCTTTTGAACTAGGAGCTTCACGATAGGGTTTCCTAATGTATCTTACGGAAGTTCCAACTGGAGTACTGTTATCAAGAAATAATGATAATTGGCCATCAAAAGCACGGATCTTGTTATGGGAACACGTTGTAAATTAAATCCGTTAATACTGGTATGTCATGATTATTAGCAAAAATGACGACTCAGACACAATTTCGATAGCACTTTGTTATCTACTAGTGTTGTTATTCCGCGACTTACTTCGACCATGCTCTAGGAATGGTCCTCGCTAGGGCTGACATTTTACTTCAAATATGGAACGTCACATGTGAGCTGATCGGGATCACTGCGAGCCTCTAAAGTAATTACACCTTAGATGAATTATTAAATAGTAATCACAACTGTAACTTTGCATTCGGTTTTTGAAGATAAACACGAGGACTGCAAAAAATTCCTATGCCAAAATGTAAATTAGCAATCGTGTGAGACGAACTGCAATTATGTCTTCCTTGTATGGACTTTTATACCATGATACCTACATGACCGACTTCAATATGTTGTGTTAAAAAGTTGAACTCTACTCTGATGAAAAGAGTTGTTCGCATATAACGTCTTTCTTCATTTTTGTCTTACAAAACAGCTAGTGTTCCCTCAAAAGATCGAGGTATTATGAGTTGTCCGGCAAAAAGCGCCATTGCTTGTTGCGTTCACGCGTTCTTTGTCTCGGTGGGAAATTTGCGATCTTCGTTTTACAAGCCTTTCAGCACTAAAATTATCAAAGCTTTTTTCAAAGCTCGTTAGTTCTACCTTCCTTCACTGGTGACCTCAATCCGATTTTGATGATTCGGTGTTCTATAACTTGTAAGGCTCAGGGACTGCCATGCTGTAACAAGGTCATTTTTATGCTGTGTAACATCGATAATATTTATGTCTGGCATTTGCAAACGCTAAAAATTACACGTTTCTGCAGAATTATTCAAAATAAGGACTTCATGTATTTCATAAAACTTTGGCTGCAAATGCAACGTTATTGTTACTCTCCAAACTTCTTATTTGACTTTCGATCAGAGATCATCAGATCTGTCTTGCTTATTAGCTTTGTTTCCTTACATACTCATATTCTCTTTTCTTAATTTGTATTTTCTCTCTCTCCAATCTACAATCTTTGTCTTGTCTCCAGCCTCTACACAAGTAGCGGATTCTACAATATAAGTACTTTAAAGACAGAGTAACAGCAAAAATATTAAATATTATTTTGTAAACAAGATACGCTGCAAAACATCCCGAATATCTTAAAGCACCAAAGCATTAAATACTAAAAACCAGACGGATACAAAAACAAGCTTACTTGTTTGTTAAATGGAAAACTGGCAGCGCACATTTACTGATCGTAGATCCCGCTGGTGAAGAGAGGTCCACAGTACGCAATGTAAGTTACTTAGTCATCGCTTTGAACTCTACAAATTTTTAATCTGTCCATAGTTGTCAAATGTTTACTCTTCGTTGTCTTATTAAAACGACTTTCCCCTTGGTATTAATCATTTTCTCTTTTATGTTTTGAAAGGTGAAATGGTACAGTAGTTAATAGAAATAAACAATTTGGTTAAGTAGATGAAAACCTACCAACCTCATGTAAAGGATTAAGATGGAGAAAGCCAGTTTTAGTAGAGACACGTAAAATTGTTTCCATTTATAATGCCAACTGCCGTAAAAAATACAGCTCTCCTTACTTGAATTTTCAAATAACAACAAAAATAATCATATGTTAATCTGAATCCAAGTTTTGTAAGTTCATTTCTATCCTTATTTAAATGGGTTTGTTTAACACATTTATCATCAAATACCGAATTCGATTGAAATTAAAGTGACTTTGCAACAGATGTCTGTATGCCCAGTGCATGAACACTGCAGTAAAGAAAATAACAAAAAAATTACAGGTACTTCCCGTTTGTCAGCAGCACGGTCAGTAAACTGAAACAAATAAACTTAAAAGTTCGACGCTTAAAGTTTTGATTGTACACACAGTACAGTAAAGAACAAGAAAATAAAAAACAACAAGTCTGTATCATAACCATCATGCTCATGATTTTTGGACACATCATGTGTTCTCAGATATAAATGATGATAGTACTCTGCTGTCATAGTAGAAGTGATAGTAGACTTAGTATTAGTAGTAATAATAGACTTTGTAGTAGTACTAGTAGTAGTAGTGGTAGAAGTGGTAGTTGTTGTAGTAGTAGCAGCAGTAGTAGTAATAGTAGTAGTAGCAGCAG
>JANTCA010084002.1:0-14286 GCA_024741275.1 Chironex yamaguchii | reverse complement strand
TTCTGACGTTTCATACTCTGAGGAGTGTCAGACGAAAAAAGCTTTTAAGTATGATTTTAGCACAATGTCGCAGATTTCCAAGGCAAAATATAAACTTAGATGGAAATAAACTTCTCAGCCTTGTCTTGAAGAAACTTTTATAAAACGAGTGTCATAGAAGTGTCATTTAGCCGAAATGATAGAAAAACGCAGGATACGTCTCCTATTGATATTTTTCCTAATTCTGGCTGATTTAAGATTCTTGATAAACCTATTGTCTGTTGCCATTTTTGTATTTTTCTGGATTATCTTTACTTTGTTGCTTTCCTGCAAGCAATATCACACTACAGTTTTCTTTCCTTCAGTTCAAATGTTGCCAATGTCTGCAATTACCTCAAACACGAGCACAATATTGCCGTGGGGCTTGTATACAATTCTCGCTAATGAAAGTTTTTTTCAAAGCTTAAACTAAGAACTTTTTATGATCTGAAGGAAGTTCCTCAAATACGAAAATTCTTACAAAATGCTATGTTACCACTGCCTAATTTTCAGGCAACTTATCTCCAGGATGAAGCAAGAAATATAAACAACATTCCGAATTTCCTTTCTTACAATTTGCACAATAATCTCATCACGCTAATGCTACCTTTTCCTGGTTTGAATGCAGATTCGAGAATATTGGGTCACATCCACTTTTCTCATCCCATGGACCAGGCCGCGTCCCTAGTCACGAATTAGCTTGAGCAATGACTTTTTCTAAGCTACACAACTAGTGCTTACATAGATCATTTTGGCATAAAAGTGGCAGACTACGAAAATATTAGTTTGCATCACTGGACTTTTTTTAGAAATCTAATAAGCAGACAGTATTAATCATTGGCATTTTCTGGGTTATCAATAATCTGTAATATGGTGTCCAGACTCTCTTGTTGGCAATACAATTTCGCAAAAAATCATAGAAGTTAGGAGGGATATTGTCGGAATGAGTTGATTACTGACTTATACCAAAACGTTGGGAAACCTTGTCGAAAATTCATTAGTTAATTTGATTTCTTGAAACCGAATATCTTCATTTTCAATACATGCTAATTCGTTGCTATCAAAACAAAATAAACAAAATGTTCAACAACTCAGCAGTTTTTCTATCTCCGTTTTCTGCGGACAGAATTGATAGGTTGTCATGTAGCATATGTTTAAGAAATATGAAGACTCTTTCTGGGTTATAGATTGATTTGTGCGTCTATGGATCAAGGAGAAATTTTTAAGCTTATATTGATACCAAGCTTTTTCTAGTGACTAGAAGGAATCACCCCATCCTAGAGCTACACGATTAAAGTGCAGTCCATTACGTCATACGTTCATGAAAACCACATTTATGCTGATATTATGTGCTCGTATAACTTACCAGCCAGACGTATTAAGAGTGAATAATGGGACTTGCTACTCATAACTTTTCCGCTCGTCAATAGCAATTATTCGCCGGCTTCACTAACTTCAGCAAAAATTCGGTCACTTATTCTGTTACAATTTCGTAACCTATTGCGGAAAAAGTTTGGGACTTGTCAAGTAATGATCTGTGACTTATTCAATTATAGTTTTTTGACATGTTCAGTAACAGTACTTGACGTCTTCCGTAACAATTTTTGGACTTCTTAGTTAACATTACATCTCCTATTACAAATTCTGTCACTTCTTCTTTTACAAATGTTGCCACGTCTTCTTTTACAAATGTTGTCACTTCTTCTTTATACAAACTCTGTCATGTCTTCTTTTACAAATGTTGTCACTTTAGCTCTATACAAACTCTGTCACTTCTTCTTTTACAAATGTTGTCACTTCTTCTTTATACAAACTCTGTCATGTCTCCTTTTACAAATGTTGTCACTTTAGCTCTATGCAAACTCTGTCACTTCCTCTTTTGTAAATGTTGTCACTTCTTCTTTATACAAATGTTGTCACTTCCTCTTTTATAGATGTTGTCACTTCTTTAGTCACCGTTCTGTCACTTCTTTTGATTACAATTTATTATCAGTAACAATTTGAATTTCTTCAACTACGATTTTTATATGTGCATCACACGTATTAGTAACTCATCTACACTTCACTACACTTCAGTTTTTCTAGAAGCCAAGAGAGGGTAACCAAGGCAACATTTCAATCTCAAATGTAATTTTTGTGCTTAGAAATAACTTTTAAAAACACACACACAAGGCTTACAAATGTTCCATGCTTGTTAAGAGGAAGGTAGATCACGCCAATTGTTCCCCAAGCTGGTATGATATGTTTAGTTAATAAGGTACTTTAGAAGTGATCACTAGGCTTAAAAATAGCACAATTTTCTATTCCCCAGAAGACAACACATATGAGTTAGCGAAAAAGTAGAATATTAATAACGTTTTCTTAGACATTGGCTACAATTTATAATAGATTGGGTTATAGGGACGAAGCTTTATAGCAGGTGAGAGTACTGCAGACTGTAAGTTTGAAATTAGATTCACAACAGTAACCAAATGTTTGATTTTTGACATAGACTAAAAGCAGGTAACAAATATACAACAACATTTTCTAACTGCCCCTTAATTATTAAGCCTCTACCAATTAATTTTCACCCTGTCGCAGTATAATTCTGTTCCTTTTTTTCATTAAATTCCACTAAGTGCCTTCTACGAGTTCCTAACATTTAAGGCAGGTTTTGCGTTGACAACTTAAGCTGTTCTTTGGACGGTTTACGTAACATTAACCTTGCATTACTACCTCTCGCTTTCTCTTTTTACATTTCTATATATCTATCTGCTTCTAACGAGTGCTTCTTTATGTTTCAAAATTATTTTATTTCGTTCTTATTGATTCTAATGAAAATTATTATTGCTGCAGACTATTGCTCTGCCTCGGTATAAGACAAAAAAGTTATAGAACATCATTGTATTGATGGCTACTTTTAAGTATTTTATCGCCTGACATTTCCATAATCTAGGTAGCACACCATTTTCTAATTCAAGTAAAATGAAAGATAAATTTGAACCTGCACGTAAACCTTGCCACCAGCTTAATCCAACTTGAAGACGATATTGAAGGAAATCAAGCTAGTTGTTGACAAACAAGACTTGTGTTATTGTCAACTTTGGAAGCTGAACCCAAAACAATCTATTATGGAGGGAAATCGGTTGTTTGTCTTCTCTTACATTACATGGATCATATCACGTGGTTTTCTTCTTGAAATAATGTTATTGAATTATACATGACATGTGTAAGGGTGCATCAAAACTGTAACCAATTGCCCATATATATCATTATTTGATGCACTAAATTTGGAGTTGTTTTGACCACTCATTCGAGAACGGAAAACGATTGGGTCTACAGCAATTGTTGAGGATGTGACCATCCGAAAGGAGAAACAAAGTGTGCTTGGAAATTACTTCATGTGCTCAATTCGTAACATGAGAACCATTTTTCCTTGCTGAGGTCTTGCATTGATGAATATCATCTTACCTTCGACTAGTGAATAATAATAGATAACTGTTTAATTTCTTTAATTTTCATTTTCTCAATTTACATTACCAGATTGAAGATTCTCAGTTAAACAAAATTATGTCATAACTCAAGACTTTGATTCTACGTTAACTGTACAAAGCTCATTTAGAAGTACAAAAATAGCACAAAAAATACCTGGATGGATCGTTCCCTTTTAAGAATGGTTGTTAAACTTACATATTTTTGTCTTTCGGGTATTGCTTCACATGTTTGTAGAGATTTATGGATTTGATTCGAATGTACGACCATAAAGTTCGAAACCCAACTATTCGTACCAGCATATTAGCACTGCCAACTAAAACTTAACAGTGGATTGAGATGAGTTCTTTTACTTTTCCTTTCACCGATTGACAAAAATTTCCGGCTGTTGTCCTTGAATCAGAAGTCAGTTGATATATTTTGTGGGAAATATGGTCTGACTCAACTGAGCGCGAGAAATGTTCAAGTATAATTTCTCTTAGACCTTACTCAAAACGTCTTTAAGGGGTCAGGAAAACTAAACGAATTCTAAAGACTGGAAAATGGCCGGATTTGTTGCTAAGTGGAATGGTACTAACGAAAACCAATGTTCAGAAAATCCATGTCTTTTTAATTAACACCATTGAATTTTGATCTAGTACAATATGTAAGACGTGCTCAAACACCCACAAAGAACTGTGAGGTGATAAATTCCCAACCCACTTTTAAAACATGTATAGAGATCTGCTCCTCCGGGAAACCATATGTAATTAAAACATACAATTAAATGACCTTACGTACAAAGCCAACTGTTAGAATGACAGGTAGACGCTATTTGTTAACGTCAATACACTCCGCGCTTTTCGCTAAACAATTTAAAATGGTGAACATGCATATTCTGTTGTCGAGAAGCGGTGGATTCGTCAATTACTGGCTACATTAGCTAGCATTTGAAAATAAGAGGCTTCTATCCAAAGCAATTGTTTCTTAAATGCTGCGAGCTGCATCCGATAACCAAGTTGAAAAAAAACCCATAACGAAGACTAAACTGAGAAAGGGGAATGTTTGCGTTCATTAAAAATGTTGAGGATTTTAAATAGTTTTATCGGAAAAACATTGCACGAACCACAATTAGAAACGAGCTAAATTTGGTATTGGAATTGACTAATTAAATCAAGACCAGCGAGAGCGAGGCAAGACCTCAGGCCTATTTATGAATGCGGGCTTTTGCATGCTGAAGTTTAAATTATTTTTTTCAAATCAATAAACAAGAGCCCATGATATCATTGTGGAAAGCTATGAAGAAGAGTAAAGCTTGTTTTTATGTGAACATTACAGGGCACAGCTGATTTTATCATTTCATTATGCAGTGCAAAAGTAAAACTTCCTATTGACGGGCCCTTGAACAATTGCCCCGATAACCTCTCTCTCGGCGCTCCTGACTTACATTATGATTAGTTTAAGTAAGTATGAAAGCAAGTAAATAAAGCCTAGAAGTAAACAGAAGCCAAGTCAATTAAAATCAACAAAGAAAACAAAGCAGACATAAATATAATGCAAATGAAAAATATGGCAGAACAAAGAATGAAAGGTGGAATCAAACCAGAGGAAGCGAGATAAGGGGACAAAGAAACAAACTGGGAATATAAATAGGTACAAAAAAATGATACCATACCCTATATAAGTAATCTAATATATAGATATCTATATGATTATAGGACACTACTGAGCACAAAATGAATATGACACTAATCTCGGCTGCAGGTGGTAAAGACTAAAAAACTTCCAAAAAGTTCCTTTCATCGCATGCAGTCAAGGCTACTTCCACTAAAAGTTGGAATTATAATTTTTAAACTTGGCAAAACCAGCAATGCCATCTAAGAGTTTCCTTCCAAGTTGTTCGGAAGATTAGCAAGATGGTTATGAAAATTCAATATTTCTATGACAAGAGACCAACTTGTAGCTGTCGCAAGGTCTCTACTAAAGTCATCGTTTTGGGGACAACATCACTTCACTTGATGCTTATATTTGACTTGTTTCACTGGTTGTTTTGGTCGTTTCTTTGACGCATTGATATCAAATCCGATTTTCATTGATCAAATACATTCTGCCTCTATCGTTTCACTCTTGAAAAGTCTCTTATGGTTGAACCAAGTTTAGATTATATCTTTGTGACTTCGATGACTGCTGTGTCAAATTATGGTATGTGCTACTATCACGAACGACCATGGGTTGTCGATTGTATCATCGACTTTACTTGTTTATAAAAAGTATCGACTCAAAGAGGCTTACCCTTTCAGTTGCAATGTTTACTTGCAAAATTTACAGCCTTGTAAATCATGTTTTAAATTTCTTTATTTGTCATATGGTGTTTATTGACGATATATTAGCATTTTATCATAAAAACGTGTAATAACTTCTTGCAACGAATTTGTAACTTTTGAAACTCGGATATGTGTCCTTAGCTACAATTCGTATGGACAATGGGATGATTTCTGATAATGTAAGTTTCTAACATCAAACGTTTGATGTACTTTGTCAAATGTTTCGGCCACCAATAGTCAAGGTAGTAAATCAACCCACTGTGGCTATGAATTTTATGTCACATGTCGTTAGAACAGATCCATTTTCATTTCTTCAAAGATGAGGGAGAGCATCATTAATTATTTAAAATATCTGCGTAACCGTTTTGTTCACAACTGACCAGAAGTTGATTATAACTTGATAAGGCGTTATGATAGTCAAACGAGAGATGTTTTAAATTGGCTTATAGTATTACTGGTTACGGTTATAGTATAGCTTGTTCGAAACAAGTCATATTGATGATATGAAAAATGTATTTTGTTTGCATTCAAAGGCTGACAGAAGGTAGCCGTATTGAAATTGTCACAAACCAAAGTGAAGCACGGACAACTGAGTTAACTTACTTGTTTGACAGTTGTTCCATATTCAACACTTCTAACACAAAACGTAACTTGTTCTCATTGCTTACCGCATAAGCGTCAAAGGAAATTATTAAAAAGGATGGATTTCAAAGGAGGCTTGGCTTTAAAAATAGGCATTAGATTTTGCTATGTTTTATGCTTTACAAGACTCTGTTTGTGTTAAATACTGCTGTGTGTTCTGATTTTGGCTCAGCACAGTGCGTGTTATAAACAGGAAGGACCTAAAGTATTGGTAAGCATAAAGCGGTTAATTTTAAGATGACATTGGAATAAAAACAGTTAAAAAGCAGCTGGAATGCAACTAGTGGTGGCCGGAAATACGAAATACATTTTACTTTTACTTTGCTCATCTGTAATGGTGATTAGCGTCTTCCGTCTTCTTCGATATTAACTCTATCTATCGTCGACTAGTTTCGAGAGGGTAAGCCTTTACAATGAAAGGTTTTCCTAGAGGTAGGAAATAATTTGTTTTTGTCAATAAGCGTAAGGAAAGAGTGCAAATGGACGTAGCTCTCTTGTTTATCACGCTTGTTCGGAGTAGACATGATCGTCTTACTTGATTTAATAGCCGTGATTATGGATTTTTGTATTACTAAGAATTTGTATAATAGTATGACTGGTTATCTGCTATAGTACAATTTACATCATAATCTAGAAAGGACATTCATGATCCTTATTCATACACAACTGATTCATTTAAAGTGATATCAGGATGTGGATCAAAGCTGAAGATTAAGAGGAATAGATTGATAGAAGGAAAATGCTACCTGTGTAACTCAACATCATGTGTAAGACTATCATTGCTACCACCCATATTGAATGCGACCTCAACCAAGACGTTGCCAACAAACAACGACTTTTAAGTTGGATTGCTTACTCTTTGAAAAAGTATTTTTGACATCGAAAAGAATATTGGCAGTTGGAATGATATTAAACATCACAGGATGATCATTTGGTCCATAATACGACGAAGATGCCTGTTTCGCGGACTAAGATATTCATTTGTCCAAATCCCATTGTTGTTGTGGTTGATTATAATCTTTGGCTATATGACATTTGTTCATTATGAGATCTTTCCTGGAAATTTCAAATTTAGACATAAAGCTGTTATTGAATTCCCAGTCTATCTACCTGGACTTAAGGTAGCTGACTATGATTTGTCGCCTTCTTCCAACACTCAAATGCCTGGAGAAGGAGGAACACCAGTTTATTTATCACGACGTGAAAAGGAGCAGGAAATATTGGGTTATAAAGAACATGCTTTTAATCGCCTTGTAAGCGATAAGATTTCTGTTTGTAGAACATTGCCAGACTATAGGAACGAACAGTAAGTATATTTTGAAAAATAATCAGTAGGTAACTGTGATAGACTTTCATTATTTGAATTTTATAATGAAGGGATATTATGTGCCCTGACACTATGAAGAACATTAATATTTTTTCTTCATATCTTTTGGTGGCAATTATTGACAAAATACCGAGCTTAACATCTTCTCATTGTTGAGGATTTTATGCTGCCATAGGTTTGTATTTAAGGATCTGTATATTTTTAATTTCAGACCAATACCGTGATCATAGTTATTAATCAGTAGCTTTCATATCGCTCTTTATGTGGCTAAAATGTACAAACGAATATAAAATATTAACTTCGATGCAATCGTCCTTATTAATTCTAACTCACTGAGCAGTCATTTTGGATCTTTACAACCACGTTTGATGATGAAATCAGAGATCTTTGAGGATTAATTGTAACGCTTAAAGTTCCTTGTTTTACTTTCTAAATATAATCAGAACGTAATAAGCTGAATTTGCACGAAAACATACTACAAGTGTTGTCCAGCGATGATTTCGTCACTCTTTTTGAACTTTGCATAAAAATGAATGCGCACGTTAAGATATCTTTCGTATCTTGTCAATGTTATATTCGGACTCTTTTTTATAGCTTCTCATTTGAGAAACTCTTCCTTGTTTAACTTTGTAAATATGCTTAAAAGAAACGGGTCGTTTGTTAAAGATGAGATTCGAGTTGTTGTGGAAGAAACCACAAGTGAATAGGTGATTGAAACCATACTCACTGATCAGTTTGCTACAACAGGTTGTCTTAACAAAATAGGAAACAAAAGAAGTCGAACCAACTTGCTGTGAACACCAAAATATCTCATTGGAAAAGGTGTTACGCTAGGTAATAAGCGGGTCATTTTTTGGTATTTTGGAGAATGGATAACTTTGCATGTTTAGGGTTGAGAATGTTGGGAAGTGCTTATGTGTACCTTTTCGGTCAGAGCTTGCAAATTCATAGACATTTACCCATGTGTTCTTTACATTTATGAAACATACGAAAACCAATTTTTATGCCTTTTCTTAATTCTTTCTCTAATATAATTTTAACTTTGTTGGTTCTTCTATCTTACAAGGAGATCTTAGAATGTCTCTTTGCACACTTTTTGTGCTGTTCTAACTATCTTTTCCATCTGCATAGATAATTTTTATTTTCTGAGCCATATTTTATTAATGCCATTTGGTGGAAGATGCCTCCTTTCAAAACATAATGGTGGACTGCTTTTTATAGTGCCGATATTTTTCAAATTAGATTTTTATCCCGATGTTAACATTAGCTTTGTGTCACTGTACACGTGTATCTTAATCTGGTAATTTTTTTTAGCTTTTACGTAAGAAGTTGTCGCAAAAACCATGACAAGAGGCATATACACTCCATGTCAGATTATTCCCCTGGCAATTTCAGTAGTTATCATAAACACAGCAATCTCTCCACTAAGATTTCGGTAAACAGCTATTAACTCGTTATTTCATAATCTAACCATAATTTTGATGTCAAATTGTCTGTCGTATGGAAGCTTATTTTCCACTATGTAAAACATTTGTTTATAAAACGTTTTAGAAACGGATTTTACTTCACTCTTCATGCGACTGCTCCATTAATAGTCCAAATTTTAAGGATTACAATTTTTACTTGCCGGGAACTGATCAAATTCTTTCCAACACTCCTCATTTTTTTAAGCAATTGAATGTAACAAATAAATAGGAATGATGCAAGAAGAGTCGTGGGTTTATTTTGTTTTGATTGTACTCCACCAAAATATTCAAGTTGTTACCTTGAGGTGTTAAGTTCTCGTTCTGTACCTCGGTTTGTTTATCATCATAACATTAGAGGCAATGTTACGCAGACCTTCTGATAAAAAGCCTTGGTTCCGCCTTATTTAACTAACCTAAAAAGGATAAATACATCCTTGTATCAAAGCACCTCCAGTGTACAAGACAGGTCCATATAGAACATTTTGTCAACTTACACTTAAGGGTCACGGAGCTGTCATTTTAAAATAGAGGCTTAAAAGCAAAAATGTTGGTGCATTTTATCATCTCGGCTAAGAAGGATTTGTTTGCATCTTAGTTTATTTACTTGTTTGTTGGTTGATGTGAAAAAGATGTTAACATATCACTCCAAAGTTTTTACCATACATATGTGCTGACAGGACAGATGAGGCTTTTCAACAATGATAAAATTGAGGATTCTGCATCACTCTGAAATTTGCGTTAATAATACCTTCATCAAACGACGTCTAGCAAGGAAGTCTTGGTGAGGATAACCCAGTTACCATGGCGCCTATTAGAATAGCCCATATTTGGTAAGAATACCTTGAGGAAACCACAGATAGCAGAGAAATCATGGGGAAACCGGCTGTTAACATGGCGCCAGGTCATATGAATTTTGAGAAAGTAGGAGTTCCATCTGATGATAATGACTTAGCTTGCTCTCTGCGAGTGCTGATAGTTTTAGCATGCGATAACAATACGCATGTAGCATACAAAACAAAATGATTTTCGCTTTTATAACTTAGAATGTTAAATCTTGCAACTTTAATGTGATGTCAACACATCTCCTGTTTGATATAGTAATCCAGACAAGACAACATGATTCCTGTGTTTTGTAAAAGGAAGATACTGACGCCACATTATATATCTGCCACCTTTAGTATCATGAACCTATTTATGATTATGCAATTTTTGGCACCAGTTCCCGAATTCACGGTAACTTTATTTGACTGAACTGTGAAAATGAGCTTGTTAGACGACAATGACCACCAGCTTTAGTAAGTAAAAATTCTTATCGGTACATGTGATAACGTATGGCGCTATCTTGAAACGCTGTACTGGAAGTATGGTGTATAGTTGTTATTGATGATAATGTGTCTTTTACATGCTTAATGGCAAATCCAATTACAGAGTAAATATGAACATAACCATCTATTTTTCAGACATAAGTGTCACCAGACATAGTAAAGATTGACAGATTAAAAAGTTTTTCTTTATTCTGTGGAAAACCAAAGGTCTCTCTCATTTAGACATATGATTTTGATGTCAGGAATGAGTTCCCAAAATAATAAGTAGGAATTATTGGCCTCTTTTTTTTAAGGCGCGAAGGCATGAACAGGTTTTAATCCTTGCAATTCACAAATGAAATCGTTTAAGGATTTACCTGCTTTTCGAGAAGAACAACAACAGCGAAAGTATATAAAATGAATGTCGTCTACTATTCGTTTTTTCTAGTACATGATTAAAACTCGATACCGTCTTTTTGATAATTTTGAAAGGATTATTTTCTTCTTAAAGCAACTTAATTGTACATTTAAGTTTTATTAACGCGACTGCTTCATGGTAATTAATCGGGATGTTACGACAACATAAGCTTAAAGCATTCTTGATAAACAAATTGTGGTTTTAACTGTTCCCGGGTTAGGAGTGCATAAAATATTAAAACAGGCATTTTTATGCCTTTCATTTCTACTTTCCAGCTTATTATCCGTAAAGTAGTTTCAGTTAGACTTCGAGAAAATCGACATGTTCTGTTTCAAACATTTCCTTCGGGCATTTTATGACGTTACTTTTGCAATGCTAAGCCAATCCTCAAAGAGGAATGCTATTTAGAGCGAAAGGTCCTTCTTAAGCTGATTAATGAGAGGTAAAAAAGCAAGTTTTCCATGTTCACAGTTGCTTTGAAAGACATAGCGAAATAGTATGAGTACAAATAACTTGCAATTCCTAAAACACGATAACCCCCAAATCACCTTATTATTCATTTCAACAAAATCTATGTGATATGATAGGTTGGATCAAAACACTTCCTTGCCGCGTCCCGTGGCGTGATGTAATAAAAGTTGATAAGTTTGTATTTGTAACATCTCACCTGCTTGAGCTTTGTTTGTAAACGCAATTAGAATTTATCTGATTCAATTTAAGGATACTTATTCTACTGTCAACCTTTGAGCCTTTGAAACAAACATATTCAGAAAAGTCAGGGTGACACAAAAGAAGCTTAGAATAAGAATGATAACAAATATATTGTTTGCGAATGGACGTGAGATAGCTTAGCACGAAGACGTGTCTACTACTGCTAATACGCACAGTGATATTTGATATTTGTATTTGAATATGATATTTGTGAGTGCAGGTTTTAAGCGCTAGCTTCAAAGTGACACAAATAATTTCTTTTCATTTTTAGTGTAAGAAATGGGAAACTAGATATCTTACAATTAAAAGGGAAAAACACTAACTTTATTTATGTAAAACTGAGGATGTTAATTAGGTACTTAATAAATTAGGCAGGTTTTTCCACTCAGAAACAGGTAGCATTCTGTGGATTAGTCACATACGTTGAGCTGATTTCGACGGCGTTCACACTGCAAGGAAATAGAACGGATATTCTAGATTCCATTTTTGTTTGAGTATGATACGTCTTTTTTCGTCTCGTTTACACTAAAACAAAAAGGAACGTAAACAAATATGATCCCGTTTACACACAAGTAGAAAGAATAAAACTTTCCTGTGAAGCATGCGCAATAGCTTGCTTTATTCATTTCCGGTATGTCTGACATTTGAAGAAAGCCTCGTAACAACGTTGTAGCATGCCGTTTCTTCCATCGTTGACAAAAGGTTTCGAAAGGAGCCATGGAAAATCGCCTTGCCACTATGCGCTTAAAACATGCATAAATTCGTTCTTCGTCTGACAGTCTTTAGAGCAGAAATCGTCAGAAAAGATAGTATACGTATACATAAGAAAGAGGAAAGACAAAGAGAAAATGGAAAAATGAACACTTTCTGACTACAAAGTCCTGGTTTTTATGGTTTGATGTAGACAAAGCCTTGTTCCATAAAAAGAGGTTGTCATACAGCTATTTTTAGCGCAATGTCGCAAATTTGTGATGTATTTTTGTAGTTTATTACCACAGAAAGATTGTTCAAACCAAAGAACCAAAGAAGAATAAAGCCGTTCCCAAACTAGCGCAGAACCAAGATACCAAGAGTAAACGCTTTTTCAGGCACAGAACCGCGTATTTTTGTGTTTTTTCAGATGTGCACATGGGGTTTTACGGTCAGGCTGATTGAGTTGAATTTCTCTAGATTTAAAATGTTAATTTTAACGGCATTTTGGATAGAAAAGTCATCAATGAAAAGCTTGGCCTACAACATGTTGTTCGCATGACATAACTGACCCAATATGCTAAGTTACCTACAGTCTCATATAATGTATTGCAGATAGGACGACTGTTGATTGAGACCAATAACTGATAAACGCTATCATTTAACTGTTTGTTTTTTTGTATGTAAGAAAACGATCCATCCACACATTTTTGACCTCTTATCTCAATTTGATTGACAAGAAGGGAACTTACAAGTAAGGTATGTAGATGGGGGACTGGGATGAAACAAGTCAAGAAAGAACCAATTGGAGTGCAAGTAGAAAACACAAACTATAACGAGAAAGCCAAAAGAATCCTTTCAAGAAGTTGCAATGGTGAATAGATTTAGAAGAGGGGACAAAGAGTTGTAGATGAAGGGGTTAGGAAAATAAAAGGAACAAAAGCATAGATGTAGACTTAAATTGAACTTTACAAGGCAGTGAAGGATTCATTCTACAGGGTGAAGACCAGGTGTTCATCACTTTTTTGGATGTGATGCATGTATTTTTGTGAGACGTAGGGCAGTTCGTAGTTCTGATATACCGTTTGTCTCACCACGTTGAGATGTTACTTTTTTTATCACAGTATCACGATAGTGAATAAGGACCAAATTGTAAAACGATGACAATTTCGTCATATTTAATTGAGTGATGTCGTTCTTCCATCTTAGTGTTTTTTGACATGTCTAGAACTAAACAAGGAAACCAGTGCGTTCTGAAGCAAGACAATTTCCTGTTTTCTCTTGTATCCTTCAAAATAGTATTTGTCATGATTTCCGTTATTCATACTTGATTTGCATTTTGATTAAAATGCCTTGCTTTGTTATTTACTCTTTTCTATCTCTATTTCCTTACTTCGAAACTTCATCACGTAAATAGATTTTAGGCTCGTTGTTGCTAGGTAACAAGCACATGATATTTTTGCAACAACAAAAACAGGTTCCTCTGGATTACCTCTTGCATACACGAAAGCGTAGTAGCTTTGGACTATGCAACATAATTTTTGCTGGCAATTTTTGCAGTAAAGAACATAAGATAGCATACTATTAAATTTAAAATGTATTTTTCTAGTATTAGAGGTCTTGGGTATTATGGGTTGAAATGGGAAGAGTGCATTAAATTTTAAATACTTTTCCATGATTATAGAAACTGCTTTTGCACATCAGGCATAAGTACTCTTTCAATCAGTTAAAGAAAATAAGATTGATTTAGCAATAGGTTCTTCATTCTTATCATACGTCTTTAACACTTTTCGCGCAATCCTGGCTGTTCCTAACAGAGGAGATGTTATTATTATTATTATTATTATTATTATTATTACTATTATTATTCTTTTCCCTTTGTGGTCTGGCTGATCGTATTGCCGTTTTACTCTTGCTAGACGAGTCATAACTAACA